>VWZZ01001501.1:2579214-2728844 GCA_013399095.1 Psophia crepitans
CAAGTAGACCGCAGAGAGGGGGGGGGGGGGGGTGGGTGGGAAAAGCGGTGAAAGCCAATAGCTCTTTGGGCAGTTGAAGGGTGCAGTGGTTGGGAGCTGACCAGAGGAGCACATCTCAAAATACACATATATTTGTCTGTCAAAACAAAACCCAGATCACTGCCAGTGAAGGTGCTGTCTCTCATTTAAACAGGATGGAATGAGTCCACATTTGCTATTGTAACTCGAGGATTAAAGGGTTTTTTTTCCTTTCCTTGAAGTAATTTTTTTTTTTTAACCTAGGAGCTCTGCCTACTCCAACCTATAACATTGAAAGACGAAGAGTATAATGCTTTTTTCCTCAGCTGGTGACTGCTTTTCAGTGGTAAGGGTGTTATTCCTACATGTAAATCCCTTGCAGAGAAGTTTGGGATCATTCCCAATGCACAGTGCATGTTTAACAGGTTCACAAAACTGGGACCTGTGGAACAAAAATGTAGAACAGTGCTGTGGGAAGATTTAAACTACTTACAAAAGTTTTAAAGTCTTCTGCAGGCTGCTGGTTATGGAGAGGGGGGAAGGATGCACATGGTAAGATATTGCAAGCCAGTAAAAAGCTCCTGATCATGATCTCAGACTACAATTTGACATCACAACTTTCCTGTGTTTGTATTTCACTGTACCTATATGAAAGAAAAACAGATTGAAATCACCTGAAGTCTGACAGCGAAAATGTTAACACTTCCCTTTTAGTCTCCGTGGTAGAATGAGTCTTGCTGGATTTGTACACTTAGTATCAACTCAAGGTTAGTAATTAGGCTTCAGCAACAATCCAACAATGACTTTGATCTGGAAAGAATGAGGATTTACTTGAAAAAGTTGTTTTTTATTGTAAAATGGTTCAGCACAACTACGACTTTAATACCACTAAAAGCTGGTGGGAAATTGGAACTGGTGGGATTGGCCTCTTCACAGCAGAGGCTGGAGCTGAGCAGGGGAACCTCACATCTGCACCAGGTGCTGGGGCTCACTGGCATTTCGTGCCTTGGTTTTGATACTGTCATATGTTAGGGTAAAAAAACCAACCAAACCCACAACAACAAAACAACCAACCATGCAGAAAGGAGGCTCTTTCTGAGAAGCACCTAGAAGGGAGCTTCCCTTGCAGATGTAGTACCAAACAAGTCAACCTGTGGTAGATCTGACTGCACTAAAACTCTGGTGGAACTGACTCTCTGAACTTGACACTCTTCAAACTAGAGACCCTGCTGCAGGGTACAGCGTAACCCCTACATCCCTACTCGCACGTCCTCTGTCATTCTTTGGGTTTATTCAAGAATACATTGGCTGGCATCCCAAGCCTGTATTATTGAATATATTTTCATCCACTGTCATATTCAGTCAGTCAGCATGTACATAACACATCCATCAAAAGGCCGTAACTTCTAGACAAAACCACAAACATACAACAACTTGCTAATAGGATCGTAAGTTTTCTTCAATTAAAAAATGAAAATGTGGGAACATGAGAACTACTGAGCTGTCACTTCAAGTCTCTGCATAGTTGTCATGTGGTAAGATGAAGATCTATAGCTCAGGGCTGAGACAAGCCCCTGCAAGCCTAAGCATCCTTATAGCAGAGGAGGTGGTAAGCCAACTGCTTTTGGCCAGACCTCAGCCTGAAAGCTCACCCTGGACTGACACTGGGGTTACACCACAGCCCACAGGAGGACATCTGCCTGTCACAGGGGACCTGCAGGCAGCTCATGACTGAGCCACAGCTGAATCACACTCAGTGGATCGCTTGCTTAGGTGTCTGTCACCACAGGACCCCATCAGGTGCAGTACAACCGGCAGGATGAAGGGATTGAGACCTATTTTGCTGAGGGTTGCGTAAGGAGCCGGTGGCACAGGAAAGGATGAAACCAGAGTCTCTTACAAACATCAAACATTCTTTTGATATTTGGAAAAAACAGGATCAACTCCACCCAGGGAGGACAGGCTGAGACAAGCACAGTGGGAAGCAAGCAGAGAAAATACCCCGGATGGGCACAGTTTAGGGTATCTGTGTTGTGGCAGATGGATGAACAGTTCTCCAATGGTATTTTCTACAAGGCCATTTCTGGTTTTCCTTTGCCTTACCCAGCTCTTTCCCTTGCTAGGCTATGGAATAAGCCTGAATCTCCTGAGCGCTCTAGGTCTGCATACAGAATAACGTTACCTGAAGCACAGAACAAACGCACCCTGTTTATTTTCACAGCAATGGGCCAAGCCTTTACACTGCTCCATGTCGGAGACACAGGTAGCTCTAGGCTAGGAGGCTGTTTCTGTGTTTTTAACAACATAAAGTGAAAGCTCACCAGGCACAATGAAGCGAGGAGCAGCTTTGTTTTCATCCGCCAGACTCTCTTCTTCACAGAAATACTATTTTGAGCCTGACCCAGGCAGTTGAAAGGAACTGTCACCATCAGGATTAAGGATTTTCCCAGGTCAGAGACCTGCCCCGCTTAACAGGAGAAAGCACTTTTCTACTGACAGAAATCAAGCTTTAGGAATCTGAAGCATCATCTGCAGCATTTATGGCACTGTACTCAACAAAGCTGCTGGACGAGCCAAGCGTCCCTTAAAGCAACGTGGGAGGTCTGTCAGTTTTTGTTGAGGGTAAGAAAAGTGACATCTGTGCTTACACAGATTCTGTCCCCAGATTCAGAGCTGTTGGGATGCAGCTTGTGGGCTCTCTGATTCTTGTTCTTTTTGTTCTTTTCTACTGTGCGTCTGACCCACTTTCTTGTTATGGACATTTCTTCCTCTCTTGTTCTGTAAAACTCCATTGTAAATAGTTAGGGGAGCCTGCTGTCTTGGCACTGGTAATCATCCAAGCTTATGCACTTGCTTTTCAGTATGTGGAGTTATTCATGCCCTTGGCACACTGAATGCAATTTTATTCATGCAGCTTAAGTGTTTCTGGATGACAAAAGCATACTTCAAGCAGTGTTGTTTTTCTATTTGATTCTTTCCCTGCGGGAACAGCTCACATTAGTCTGCGACTGAGGACTCAGGGCTCTTTGCTCAAGTACATCACCTGGAGTTCTCACTGCTCAGCGACGGCCTTCTACTCATCACGTCCTCTCCTGGATTTTCCAAGCAAGCCCCGAGTCACACAGCAGTAGGATGCTACAGCACACTGCTCTGCCGCTTTTCTTTTCACCCTTCCGTGTTACACCAGAGATTCTGAGATTTTCAGGCAGAGCCAGTCTGGGCTGCCTAATGGAAAGCAACGCCATGCAAGGAGCACTCCAACCCCACTGGGACTTCAGCATCCCTTCTCCACTGCAAATTATTTTTAAATCAACACTTTAGGAGGTTAGTATAGGGGAGAACCTGGCTAAACCTGTATAATCCAAGACGAGCTGACGAATCGTGTTACACATTGTCATGAAAGACTTCACCTTCATCTGGAGGCATCTCCAATAGCCGTTCACCAGCACAGCCTAGACATGCTCGGTGGCTTCAGTCACTCTTCAGATGCAGCCAAGAGAGGTGAATCTGCCTTAGCATTTTGCACTATACAGGCACATGGCCACCAGGAGCTATGTAAAGTGCAACCAACCTTTTCCAATATTCAGTCAGGCATGTGTGAAAGGAAAGATTTATTATCTTAATTTCTTCATTATGCCAATGAAACCTACTGGAAAAATGTGAAGCCAGAGGTGGATGAAAACTGTATTTGGCCTACTGCTTAAGCATTTTTGGATTCTGGACAAATTTATATTAATAGTTTGGACACAATTTTGGAATGCGATTCTTACTTTAGGTCAGTTTAATTTATCAAGTAACAAAGGAATTGTTTTCAGATTTACCACGGTATTTAGCACTGTCAGTTTAAGGTATGGTTGCATGGGTGGTGACAGAAAACAAGTATTCCTACCACGATCTAAAATAAATAAACCACTCTTTTCTATTGTGATACCAAATGTTTTGCTGGCTTAGGAACATGGATCTGAGATGAAGAAGTGAATTTATATTCACATTTTCAAGAGGCAATATATTCAAAGCCCAGAGAAACGCTCCTGGTTGCTTTCATTCCAAATTAGAGTGACATGGTACAGCTCAAAAAAAAAATAAAAATTAAAAAAACCCCACACCTTATGTTGTCTGTACAACCTATCAGCTGTTTTCAAGCTTGACAACTTCTCAGTTTTTATAGTTTGCATCCCAAAATTTTCGAAGTGATTTTCTACCTTTCTGCTCCTCCCTTATTTTCATTTTGGCCGATCAGGACTAGGTTCCTCTGATCACAGATGCACACCGATGTCTTCAACAGCTACCAACGATTTATTCAGACCATCTCCCTGGCTCTCAAATCAGAAAGGTTTGTTCTTCCTCTGATACAGAAGGATTCACTTTAAAGCTCAGACTTCTTGAAGGAAATTAAAAGAGAGTTTGAAAGTACTTGGCTATTTCAAACTGCAAATCACTTACAAAAACTCCATCTTGGTCAATCAATTTATCTTAAACAAGGTGACTTGAAAAAAGGAGGGTGAAGGTCTGAATTTAAGACCTAAATTTTTTCAGTACAACCTATATTTAGCTCATCCTGGTCAGGTCTCTTTGCTTGAGGCAACACCAGGATTTCTGTACTTCTGAAGTAATTTTATATGTGCTTCTTCTCATTAATTAGTTTTGCCTTCAAGCTCCATTTAAAAATATAGGACTAAAGAGGAGCAAAACTAACATCAGTGTATAATTTATTTTAATTTCTACTTTTTGTTGAAAAATGTCTGTAAAATTCTGACTGAAGAAAGAACTCTGAAAAATGGAATTAAGCTTCAAGCCATTTTTTTAATCAAAAATTCTTTGGTCAAAAAAAAAAGTAATCTAGTTGCAATTTTAAAGCTCTTTCCTGTAACCACAAATCCATTCTCTGTAAGTCAACTGAGCAATAAAGCCAAAGCAATATTTAGTTACTGGGGAAATATGAGACCCTGCTCATAATGTTCCTCCCTGACATTTTTGGGATAGCAAAATCATTTCACACACTTTTTTTCCCCTTCTTTAACCCTAGGAGGACTGTCACACTTTTGTTCCAGTTCACTTTGCACTGCTTTATTTTATTTTCCTATGTAACAGCAGAAACAGATGTTCATATTTCTGAATTGCAGAATGGCCCTGTTTCTCTTCTAGATTCTCTGTGTTTGTATTCTACCCACAGCATGAACCACCCCAAAGAACACTGATAACTCTCGTTGAAGTCTCAAAGTATTTCGAGATAATTTTAATAATGTGATAGACTGGAAAAGAAGTCAGGTATATTTATTTCCTTCAAATAAAGAAGGAGCAGAAATTTATTAACAGATCCTCAGGAAATCCATCTCTAGACTTCTTTCCACTTGTAAAGAGGTTTTTTTGTGGTTTTTTTTCCACACCAGATTTTACCCAAACTGATGTGAACCAAAACTTGTGTTTTGTACCTACATCACCATAAGGTCAACAGCCCCCAGAGTGGGTCAGGATCTCCTGAAGGCAGGGGCAGTGCAGATAAGCTATGCAGGAATTATTCTCACCATACTGAGTTTACATACTTAGCATAAGAGGTGAAGGGAGAAGAGAATTAAAGACACAAGCAAGATAAGATTTGGCACCACATTAGCTGTTAGATAAGATCAGCATCTCTGAATAAAGTATACAAACTTATAATAAGCTCTAGTGACGCCGTTTACATGAACAACACTATTCTTAAACAGTTGTCTGAAGCAGTTCTGTGATTAGGTATTACTCGAGTCTCTACACTTGATATATCAACTGTGTCTCCTCAGCCCTAGGTAAGTGGCTGCACCAGAGCCTGAGGCTGTTGTCTGACTGCAGGCAGAAGAAAAAAAAATTATAATCAGCCTGGAAAAGGCTGAAAAATTACATGCTTATTATTTTTGTCTTGATTTCTTTTATTGTAAGGAGTGTCAACTTTAAACATTTGTACTGCTGTCATCACAACTTTCGCATGACCAGTAGTCCAAATGAGAACCCAAGGCTCCGGTCCTTTATGAATACAAAAAGCCACCAGACAAGGAGAACATCATTTTGATCGTGCAAGCTTATGCAATGTGAGGCCAAAAAAGTATCTGATTTAAAGTCTGGAGAGCATGGGCTGCACTGGAAGAACCACTTGTAAGGCACATGAAGTCTGGCATATAAGCTTGTTCAGTTTTGCATGGGGACATCCTCTGTGTCTCATTTCACTGGGTAAAATCAAAGCAAGGTGGAAGCCTGACAAGCTGGATCAATAGCGACTGTATTGATAATGACAATATCATTAGCTAGAATCCCATCAGAGGAAAGGTTTGATCAGCATGAGTTGTGTTTCTTCCCATCACGTCTGAGGACAGAGGGGAGGAGGTGAAGATGTCGGTGCCGTATTCAAACACCATCATTATCTTGGAACATCTGCCAGCTCCAATTCAGTTAAGCTGCTGTGCTTCAGTTTATCTGTACAAAAATTAACATCACCACGTTGAAAGCACAGGGTCAGATACACTGATCTGAAACTGTCATGAGGGAAAAAAACATAATTGCTGTGACAGAACAGATTCTGATTCATTTTGGTACAAGAGCAGACTCAGGGCTGAAAAGTATCATGCTATCGAGGCAAAAGATTTCAAAATATTCCGCTACCTGAATAAGCTTTGCTGCATCACAGATGCAGGAATCACAGCTAATTCTTGAGACAAGATCAGAGGTTTTTCAATACCTCACAACAGAACTAAACAACTACATGTTAATTAGCACCTGGAAGGGAAAATATTGTATTCATTTAAATTGTAGAACAACATCAGAAGCAGAAATGCAAGTAAATGAGATGGAATCTGGCTCTCAAAAAATAATCTGTAAGATATTTAATGATGAAACGTGTCTTAGACTCTTCATTTTATGTCCCATTCAGAAGACATTTCCAGGAAAGGACACCGTTTCCTCACAAGAGAGGGGGAATTGGAGAAACTAAGTGCTCAGCACTGCTTCTGCTAACATGTGAGGTACGTTCTTCCTGGCCACCCATCTATTCTCCTTTCGCTAATTACCTTGAGCAGGATCACAAGAAAAAGTAGCCTAGATGAGGGTCAGAAATAAAACCGATAGTCCTATCTCACTAATGATGTTTGGCTTTGTAGACGGAGATGAAAGATGCTATACAAGTGGAAGTTATTATTGTTCTTATTTTTCTCTCTCTTCCCCTTTGCTGTTGCCCTGTGAAAAGCTGACAGCTGAAATACTGACTCTTAATAAGAAAGAGCATATTCAGCTGTTTGGGAATGCAGAAAAAAAATGTAGAATGGAAAATGTACAGAGTTGTTAGAGCTAGCATAAAACACACAGCATATGATGCAGTGTAAATATCAGAGCCCTAATGCACAAAATTATCATTTCCCTCATTTAAGTGCTAATCAATCCGTATTAGTGTGAAATCAGTATTTTGGAAAATCTTCAGTTAATGTATTTTTGCAGTAAGCCTACATTAGTTTAGGAATTAAATTAACCTATGTGCCATCACACAAGACAGTTGTGTCTTTGGAACTAGCAAATTTATACCAGATTGCATTCTTGATACTATCCAGCAATTACAGTAAGGAAGGAAAAGAAGGACTAATCTCATTACACGCACAAAACCAGGAAGACCAATCTATAAAAACATTGATGAAATAGATATATGCAAAAGTATTAGGGTGTTACATAAAAATCTATGTGTCTTGAAATATAGAAAGATTCTGGAAATGACTTAATGTCAAGGCAAAAGGATCTGGCCAGGGGAGATGATTATAACATATGCTTATCAGAAAAGAACAAATACTCTCCCTGAACACTTCTCAGTGATTATCTTTAGAACCCAAACTATATGAAAGACAGAAGACAGACATTAGTAGGATATAGAATAGGTACCACCTCCAAAAGGATGGCTTTTTTTTTTTTCTTCCCCCGCAGGTGGAAGATACAGGGAAAAGATCACTGTATCTGTTTCTATTCCAGAAAGCACAACATGCCTACGTGCGAGGGCAGCTCAAAGCTTATTCCCCACTCAAAAGAAATATTGCAATAAGCTAAGAATAGAATGTCCTTAATACTATTTTCTCAGCAAGAGTTTCAGTGTTTTGGATACACAGTGAAACCATATGGCATCCTTAGCTCATTTATGATTTAAATCACAAATATAGCTGATTTCCAAAACCTGTTGCACACAAATGCGAATATCTAGATGACTTATACCTTCGATTTCATCATTTATATATATTTATATGTTTCCCCAAGCCTACAGCAGAGCTTATTACACCAGCTTATCAATATGCTCACTTAAAGTTTGATTTAAGAATTCCTATAAAGTTTCTAACAATCCATTATCAAGTTTGGTTTGGTGGGGGTTTTTTTGGGTTCCCCCCCAGTGGATGTATAATATCATAGTCCAATCCCACTAAGCAGGTAAGTTCTTACTGACATCGAAGGGAAAGTTTAGACCTTCAGTTTCACACTGTTTCTACATGAAAAGATTTACAAGTCCCATATAAAAGAAGTGACAGTAAATATATTTGGAACTAAAATTTGATCTAAGTCGGCAGACAGATCCCAGTGGGTATTGCCCCCCAGGTTCCATACAGCTATTAGGAAAAAAATAATCTATGGTTAACAGCTGAGGACTAACAGAGGACAAACAAGTAAATAATTTTTCTCCAAAGCGAGATGACATGGTGTACTACTTTGCTGTACACATCTTGTTGAAGGCAGCAGTGCTGCACAGGCTTAGCTGATGTGCTGGCAGATGCCCCATCCTGTGGCAAGTATGGAAAGAGCTTTGCTGGCCTGGCAGCACCCAGGAGGAGCGTTCAGCAATACCAAACAGAGAAAAACAAAAAGCATTTTTTTCCTTCAAAAAGAAAGACGATTTATGGTATTTGCAATTGTGTAACTTGTTTTAAAATACAACCCCACCAAAACCAGTAGCACTGCAAGTTACAAACTTATTTGCAAGATTACGGCACACTGATTTTTTATTTTTTTTTAACGGCAAGATTTTATCTTAACGACCTCCGTAGCTGCTCTGCCTGTGGTCCCACACCGTCTGTGCAAGATCCTGCCCTGACTCTGCAGTCCTCCCCTTCTTATAGTTTTGTGCTGAGTACAGTGAAGGTGAGCATCAGCTAAGACAGTCTTCTGAAGGACACATTATACTCTCAAAAATATAATTGGAAAATTAGCTAGCCCCAGTTATTGTACACTTAATTAGAGCTCTGTAGGTTGGGAATACATATAGGGCCTCTCTTTCAGTAAGAGCAGCACCTGAAGTACCTCAGAATGACTCCGTTTATCCCCTCATATAACCCAACTCCCTGCTACAGTATGGTGCTCTCCTGGCTTCACTCTTCTTACAGCAGCACAGGAGACTGCTTCCACTCGCATCAAGTGGCCACGACAAAAATTAGAAAGGTAGTTTATAAAAGCCTTCAGGAGGACGTTGGAAAATTTAGAACAAACCCTTCTGGGTCATTGAATGGTGACAGAGGGACACTAACAGAATGATGGGCAATCTCTGTTCAAAAATTGCATTTCTGACTTATTACATCAGAAAGTCACACCTTAAGAACAAAATGATTTGGAGATTTTCCTTGTGGTAATGCTTCCTTCTGAGGGAACCTTCTGAGACTGGATTTAATGGGACAGCACTTGTGCTACTAGCATGTACAAACACAGCCCAACGTCTGGTGCTTTGAATAATTAAATACAACTGATCCACTGTGTGTGCACGGAGTCAAATACACTTCCCCAACTCACCAGAGAGGAAACAAGCAAAATTTCATCAAACTGGCTGAAGGAGGAAATGATGAGGCTACTGTTAAGAGTAGGTCCTCTTACTAATGTTTTCAGATTTCTGCAGTCAGTAACCAAACAGCGCCCAAAAGCTGAGGTCATCACAAAATCAGTAACTAAAATGCACTATGATTTAAGGAATTACTTTAGAACAAAACTGAATACAGAAGGTTGCAACCCTAATGCATTTATTAGCCTACAATAAAAATCAAATCTAATGTAATAGAATTTCTGCTATTTTACTCCCTTGCGATAGCTGGCATCAGAGAAGCTATTATGCAAAACTACTACATTGTAATGAAAGTATATTATACTAAAACACAGCTATACTCTACAGGTTCAAAAAAATCTCAAAATACACAAATACTGGTGTACATACACCAGTACAAAAGTCTTACTTTATTATGAGTATCTTCTATAATATATTGTGTCAACTTATAGTATCTTACCGCTTTTGTGTGTGTGATTTGCCAAACACTGGTCTAAAACTATAAGAATTTATGCAAATCTGAAGTATAGAGATGTGAGAATTTCTCAAGAGGATTGAATTGAATAGCGATTTCAACCTGAAAATTTCTTTGTTTGCAGGTTTCAGATTCTTGTAGAAAAAGGGGTTCATGACACACTACAGTCAGAGCTGTCCAACGAAGACAAAAGAACAAATATTCCTATTTACATTTCCAAAACGTAGCATGCATGTTCTTCTCGACAACAAATAAAGTCAGGGAGCTGTGGCAAAAATCAATCTTTCAACAAGAACCTTATATGAAATATTCAACAGTGGAGAATAGTTCTTTTATGTGCATATCACCACTTTCTTATCTAAGAAAGCAGAGGTCAGCAGTAAGGGAAGCAGGAATAGGAGGGAGGTCTACTACTTCTTTTATCATTATTTATTAGCAGTTATTCCCCGGAGAATCCAAGCGCAGGGCTAACAGGCATGGGGAGAGTAACACTGGAGAAAGTCCACTGTGGCTTTCAAATTTTAGATGACAAATTGCCTCAGTGAAGGAACACTGCTAAGAACAGAACTTCAAATGTGTGATAAAGGCAAAATAGCACTTTTTTTTTTGTTAAGACTTTGAGACAAATATGGACTTTCCACTAATACTGGAAAGAATGGCACAAGACATTCAGCTAGAGGAAAGTACATCAGAGTCATTACCACAGCTACCAAATCCACCTGAACCTGTGTGCAAGGCGACAAGCATTAGCACCCGCTGGATGTGTGTGGTAGACTAGCTCTGAGCTTTCACGTACAGAATGGTCTCACCACAGCATTTCACATCAGGAATCACCACAGAGATGACAGCTGCCCATACCCTCAACTAAGACATCTTATACAGATAATGACTTCCTAATCGATTCTGTGACAGCTTCTCTCTCCCTCAGTGGAAGAAGTCTACTGTAAACCAACGTTGTAGATAAACGTTTCCAAACAAAAGGCAAGAAGTGCAGAAAGGTTTTCTATTCCTCGGCCATCATTGAATGATTTTATGAAACAAAAAACATATGTATCAGTACTTAGAGTTTGAGTCATTAATATTTTGAAACTAAAATGTCTTGTTGGGAAATCAATGCAGCCATACTCAAACATCATGTACAGTACACTAAAAAATACTGGCTAAACAATATGATGAACTTAAAGAAAATCAATGGAGTGTTCAAACATGACAGTAAAAGACTAAATAGAAGAACTACTTGGAGGAGAAGCTATCCACATACAAGGTGTCAACCACCATCTATTGTTCCTATTTCCTACACAATTAACATCAGTGAAATATTGACTGCAAAAGAAGTCATTTGAAGTAGCACGTAACACAACAAATAGCAGGGAATTCCCTGGATACGTTTGGAGAGAAAATCTGCCAAGCACTGGAGAGGAGCATTGCTACAATAGCCTACATTAATTATTCTGCATATAGGAAAGAAAAAAAAACAACCCCGACCATCATATTTACAGGAGCTGAGGATGAGAAGAAATGGAAAACAAAAACCCAAGTGGTGTCCTACATCACAGCAGTCATAAAGCACTTTTACCTGCAGTTAAATCAATGTTGACTGTGTGTGGACCAACAAAACCATTTTTTGAAGAGTCCAAAAAAAGTAAATGAATGCTCCGTTGTACAGAGAGAGTATGGCCGAGTCTGGCACGTGGGATGTGCGTAGCTGCTGCACCTTTATTCTGAATGTGGACAGTCTTGTTTTTGATTCCCAGCATGCTTTAGTTTATCCCCACATTGACATCTGCTGGACGGAAAGGAAACTTTCATAGCAACCCACATATTCACAGCTGGAACAGGCTTAGCTTTTCATCTCATATCTCATTTCCTGTAATTTTATTTGAAAATGTCTTTGACATATCTACAGTGTAGTTTACAGTTTCGCAGAATTTCACCAAAATAACTGTAACAAATACTTTCTTTGTGGAAGACCTGAAAAGACAGTTGCTGTATATTTCTGAATAGGCCAAAACCTTGTAAGGTCTACCAAAATGTTTGCTTTGATAAAATAAATAGTCATGCCAAAGAACACTTTATGGCCCGTTACATTGGTTCAGTCATCCCTGCGACCCATTAGCCTGTTTCACGTACAGTTTTAAACACAAATATTTCATGGTTTGATTTTTCTTTTCTTCTACACAATTTGAGCCAGCAAAGCCATTACCACAAGTATTGGAATCACAGAATTGTGAAATCTGTCTCACTGAAAGGTGAATCAGACGAAATGTATTTTCTTTTATTTTAATATATGCCTTGTGGAAAACATAGAATTTAAACTAAGGGACCAGTGTAAATACTAAAAGCAAGGCTAATTTGGACTCAGCAGTGGCTTATTTCATTTCACTCTGTACTGAAACATCTACTCAGCTGCCTTGTGTGACCCACCTGATATGTTAGAAATTCGTGGCTGTCACAGCTGGCAGGCACACTGGCAGCTCTGAAATTAGGCATACAGATCAGGTAATACTTCCTAATGAAAGCAAACCTAGGTTAATTTTGTTGATTGCTTAATATTATTGTGAGACGTGGGTACATTCCCAGAGCCCTTCACAGGCTTCAGCGCACAGTGGATGTGCCAGAGGCTCGGTTCAGGATAGATGTACCATTTCTATTTTCATTTGCTGATGCTAGATCATGAATCAGACATCCCTCACTTAGCACAGTTACCTTTGGTGGGGTTCACCAGAGATCAGATCAGCCCCATCCTCCCAGCTATCTATATATAAAACTATGAAACGCGCAAGCCTCAGGTTGGATTGAGATAGCTGCATATAAAATTCGTCGCAAAGCCTACCTTAGTCCAGGGAAATCTTTCCAGTGGATTTCAAGTCACTTTGGAGCTGACCTGAGGTAAGTGATCATGCCATGGTTAGGCCACTTTTAAGGAAGCACTTAGAAACCTCAAAAGCCCTTAACTTTTCTACAAGAAGTACCTTTCAAGTTGCAAATAACCATGTGAATTAACAAATATTTATTTACAACAAGCAGTAAAAGAGACTTTGTTAAAGCTCACACCTAAAGAGGTGACAGCTTCAAAAAGCCTATGTTACAACTTAAAAAGTAAATTTGTTTATTATAGGAGATTCACTTAAAAACTTAAAAATGTGCCATGCTTGCATATACACCAACCGTACTCTATTAAATGATTTTGGATATTAAGTAGATAAGACCTATGAAAAATTTGCATGCGTACTTTAATTTCATCAATATTGCACTACAATGAGTTGAAGTCTCCAAAATTTGCTGAGACCTCAAACTCTGTCAGACCATAAGCAAATAGATGCCCCAAATGCCAAAGGACCACCCCGTGCTACCCTGAAGAGAGTAGACAAATCACTTCCCACTTTGGCTCTATTTTTTTTTTTTTAATCTAAACTAACTTTTGTGTGAATTCATAACCTTTGACACCATTTCCAGTGTTCTATTTCCAGACTGGTGGCCATACTGCTGAGTTTATGAAAAGCTTGCATATAAAGGAAGGTTGCAGTAACATACTGTTACCCAGCTCTCAAGATCCTGTCACCCAGCAGCATTCATTGTTCTGCCCTCAGCAAGAGCTTGACAAAGTTGAAAACTCTACCATCAGCCACAGCACAAGGTGAAAATGGTAACTCAAACTACAAAGGGATGCACTGCTTGCTTTTCTAAAAGCTGTTGTAAAAGTGCTGGGTCTCTTTCTACAGCCCACAGGTGTAACACTCTTGCAACCAGTAGAGTTATTCTTTTAGACAGCGATACTTGCGCAACAAAGGGTCATGAGATCTGAGCCTTCAAGGGTACAGGTAATGCTCAGTGTAGCCTGACAGTGGTTCTGATCTATAACTGCAGCTGAAATGAATGCGAACTCTGTTCGCTACCTCCAGATGCCTCTTAAAATCCAAATGAGAAAGCACATTCAAGTGACATAATTGACACCTTCCCGAGAAAGGAAGAATTGGTTGATGTTTTTGAGCAACTGTTGCAGTGGAAGAATGAAAGCAGAGAAGAAAACAGATCTCAGCCTGTTTTTAAAAGAAACATGTATGCTCTACAAGATGCAAATCTCTCACAAGACAGAAGCATAAAATCAACTAATGGTTTCACACTGGTACTATCTATTGGCAATTAAGCAGCATATAGGCTATGCAATGGCGCTCCACATGGGAGATGAAGGAAATATCAACAAATGTAAGTCAGTTTACCAGATATTTGCAAAATACCTATCCAAATCTTCTAACGTTCACTTCTCCCTATGGATATATAAGCTAGGGGAAACTATGACAATGCAAATAAAGGACACAAAATAACCACTAGTGATAACAGTCAAATGGTGGGTGGGTGAGTAGAATATTTCCAGTTCTAGAATCAATAATTACTGCACAAGGTAACCATACACATTAATCTGAATGCTGTTTTATGGTGTGATTTATTAAAATGATGGATCTCAGTGAATAATGGATATAACCAGCACAGGAACTCTGTCATATTTTTAAAAACAGACTGGTAGAATTCAGAGTAACAGTTTGCACTTAATTCTTGTAACTAAACTAATAAAAATTCTATACGGTAGCAGAGAAGTAAAACAAGAGGGAACTGTCCCTTTGTTTGCAGGTTTGGTACTTTTGCTTGGAGAAACTAGGGCAAGAGTAATTATTAGTGATAATTCTTCCCTCTGGATTCAGTACAAATATGGGATCAATGCAGAAGGAATAACTGAGATTGTAACTCTTCCTTGAGATTTTAGTACAACACTTTCAACAGACAAGAAGAACCATCCTGAATATGATGAACAAAATGCCTGTAAAAGTTCTTTTGGCTCTCGTAACAGATTATATAGTTTCACAGGGATGGACATTTGAAATTTGGGACAAATCCTCATTTAATATTTTTCCTTACATTGATGGAACATCTTCATTTTTTCACAACACAGACATTGAGTATCAAGGAACTGTAAAGGAAGCTTTGTCTTTTCTAGTTTAGCTTCTAGGTGGAAACCAAACAGAAGCCTAACATGAAGCCACATTAAAGCAGTCATTGATCTATTTCTGGCATATTCAACTCCTTCAGCTTCTCTTGACTACCATTTAGTCTGGGATTCAAGAAACTGGTCCTCTTAAGTCATTGCATCTACAGTGCAGGGGAGAATTTCATACTGAATCCCCACTATGGTTAATTTACTCCCAGTTGCCTTCTTACTCAACAGTAATTTCCCCCTGCACTTCAGAACACTTTGGTCTGTGGCAGTCACATGGTCCTTGACCTGCATAATTTGCCAAAAAGCACATGCAAGAAACTCACAGGCTATGGAAAAAGAAAATTCCAAGTTCATTAGGCAAGTTTTGCAACTGGTGGATAACAGTATTTCCTCTCTCTCCATTCTACCCATTCTTCTAGATGTAGCAAAGCTGTGTTAAGAGAATGGGAGTGATGGGACTCCCAAAAGCTCAGAAAAGGCAAATGTAATATGATCCATTTCAGAGGCAGATCAAAAAACTGTAAAGTCACTCTACAGAGCATCAGAGAAATATCATCTGGAGTACCATGTTCCATCTTCTGCACCACTGCTCTGGAAACATCAGGCTAGGACCACTTCACAAATGGATCATTAGTAGCTTATTTCTGCATAAAATATTTAAGGGAGAAGGAGTGTCACACTTTAAAAATTCACATCAGCCAGAAAGAATTCAACTTTTGAGAAAGATTCCCAAAACTTATGTGACAGAAATCAGCAATGCTGGAATCAGCAGTCATTCTGAAAACTGAACTTTCTAAGAAAAAGCAATGCAGTATATTTTAATGCAGCTTCACAGCTTTTGGCAGTTACATGTACAGTTAAGATATCTGTACATTATTTTATCAATTATTAACACAGGACATCAACAATTCTCTTTGCGAGTGATTTCTGGGCTTTTATTTCAAATGGCTTGACTGATATCTTGGCGTTTTGTTGCCTCAGGGCTCATAAAACCTCTCAACTTTTTCATCATCTGCTTCCCACGGACTATAAATCTCTATTTCCATGTGTACTAAACCCAAGGTATACTACTCAAGTTTAAGAATGTTTTAGGGAATATTTAGGGACAGTTATTATTGATGCGAGCCTGACTTTAGTTTCATCAACTTCATTGCAGAATTCCCTGCTTACCTCTTGGGGAATTAGATTACAACTTTGGAGCGATGTTTTATTCAGAAGACAATATCTGCAAAATAAGGCTTTATTTCACAGGGGTAATGTAGACATAGATGGTCTGCTTTTTGTGTGTGTGTCATGCTTTCAAATGCAATGGACAGATATTACAAGTGAACACGAGGAATTGTACCTAGTCGTAACCTCATGTTGGAGCAACATGGGAACCTTCAGACCAAAATGGCCTCAGTATTAACTGGGAACTCCACAGGATCTTAAGACAACATGGAGCTCCTAATACCCTACTTAATAAATCTAGTCCAAGCAAAAACTGAACAAAAATTGCTTTACATATTACTTGGAAAATACCCTGATTTGCATGTCTGTAGCAAATTTAAGATTGCATCTTGCCTAGCTGCATTGTGATAGCAATGTAAAGGCGGGACCAGGAACTTTATCTGATCATATTGTTATGAAAAAGGATTTTCCTGGAAGCACTGGACCTGGGGACTATATTATTAAACAAAGTAGTTCTGAATTACTTGGTGCCTTTTTTTTTAAGTTTTAAGTATATCCGTTCCAGGTACAGTGCCAAAACTGAAAATTACAAAATACTTTTCATAGGACTACACAGAGTACACAATTACATGGCTATGAGAGAGTTTTGTTTGATTTTTCCCCAGTACATGTGTCACCACTACTTCAAATGCTCACAGCTTTGGACTTTGCATATCAAAAGGCGTTTTTATCATTCAATAATTACCTTGATTTTATTGCATCCTCACTCATATCTGTCTTCTCAGTGATTCTTGCTCTTGGAATCATTTCCTTCACACTCTGTATTTAATCACCCTCAATTTAACACTTCATTGACCTTTATGCAAAGTCAGAAATGTACTACTCTTGAAAAAGAGAGAGAATGGCCGTAGTAATTTACTGCACCTTTCTCTAAAATACATTTGATCAGATCTTTAACATATTAGAACAGTTACAGCTTACTGGAGTAAAACTGATTTACATGAGCAACATTTCTGTTATTAGATCACTTGTGAATAGATTTTTTTGCAAAGATAATATCTTGGAAAAAATCCTACAAAAGTAGAAAGAAAAATAATGCTTCCTCTCTTTTTCTTGTTTTTAGCCACTTCATTGAATTCTTCGCACACACCACCATTTTCACATCTTACCTTTGAGGTCCTGCACCAAGTGTTACAGAAAAGCAGAACACACTACAAA
This sequence comes from Psophia crepitans, assembly GCA_013399095.1. NCBI lineage: Eukaryota > Metazoa > Chordata > Aves > Gruiformes > Psophiidae > Psophia > Psophia crepitans. The sequence continues at coordinate 2,596,885 of VWZZ01001501.1, forward strand.
TATTTTTTTAATTCCATACTAACCATTACTGTATTAACTTGTTAGTCTATCTAAAATGTCATGATATTTCTATCTCAGGAGAAGATATTAATCTCTTTAGCGAAAGAGGCCTTATATCGAAGGTAATTTTGCAGTCACCTCATATTTCTCTAGATGTTGGAAAATTAGGGGAGACACTGCTGGAGAATCCCATTTCAGCAGACACATACACAATTCAATACAAATTTGTTAAACTTTTTAGGCAGACAAAAGAAAGGGGCAAGAAGGATCATTTCTTCAGAATTCTGCACCTTGGGATTGAGTCCTATGACTGCATCTCACACGAGTACAAGATTTTAAAATCCCTGCTGCAAATTTTGAAACAGATCAGTAAGATCCCTGGGGCATTTCACAAGACATTTTGCAGGCTTTCTCTGGAAGCAAGACATCAGAGCACAATGCCCATCCTGACGGGGTTATGATTTAACATGATTTAACCTTCACCTTTAAATATCTGAACGAAATGCACAGGCATTTAATTGGCATAATAGCAAGTTATATGTTTGCTATTGATTAAACCACTTACTAAAGGTCAACTAGTATTTTAAGCACTTTGCAAATACAGAGTGCATTCTAATTATCCTGAAGAACTTGTAATTATTTTGTTAAATGTCAATTAAATGCAAAAACATTTCTTACCAGCCTGACACTGTATGTTACAAAGTGTACAACTTAAAGTTTTATTGTTCATGTAATTTTCAGACAATTACTTGGCAATTAGACTGACCTCTCATCTAAAACTGCAATACTCCATGTTCAATTATAGTTTTGCTTAAAAACAATAAACAACAATCTATCAAACCTGTACTTCACATATGAGATCTCATGGGAGAGAAAGAACATTTTCATGGTGCAGAAAGGGTTTTGGTAGTGGCTTGAACCAAGTAATTTAAAGACAATGCTTCTTATGGTCACAAGCCATCAGGTAGCCCTATATTAGTTTGCCGCATACACTGTGTTTATTTTGTAGAAATGTCCTTTGCTGCACACTACCACCCCAAAGCTGTCTGAGGTCATTGCCACCAAACAAGCTGAATTGTCAAAGCTGGAATCCTAAATGTAAGCCACAGACTAGCATGAGAATTGGCTGATGGGTAAAGGCATCATGGCATCTTTATATTCTCAGTTTAAGTTTTCTGGGAGTCTCCTAGAGACTTTTCTAATGCCTCCTTACACTGATGTGCTTCAAGCATTTTACTTATAATGCTGTTTAGAAGAAGCAGTGTAGAGTCCCTTTTGCAAGCTCTGCACTCATTAGAAAAACCCTCTGAGGCAGATGGCTTTTTCCAGGGACAATTACCATCAAAACATCAACCTAGAGAAACCTAAACCACAGACATTGAGGGTTTTGGATCTGCAAAATACCATATGCCCTAGACCTTCATTGAGTTTACATGAGCTAAGGCTCTAGATTTTTATTCGCCTCCCCACAGTCCTGTTCTTCACACTTTTCCAAACACGATGGCACTGTGATACCAGCTTGCATGGTGCAGAAGCAGTTTTGACCGTTTACCACAATAAAGTTTTCATTTTAGAATGTGAGATGTGGCATGGGTTCAGTCTTCACATTCAGCCTCCCCAACACCAGCTTGCATTTCAGAGGATAAGTGCATCAATAGAGTCTAGAAACCCTGTTTTCCTCTAAGGCATCTGAAAAGAAGTCAATAGAACTGAAAGAAACATTTACCACCTGCACCCGAATGGTCAAGCTGTGCAGCTGAGGGTATCAGCATTGCTTTCTGTCTCTATACTGATGCCCACCTTCAAGGCCTTGATGCCACTTCAACTACAGACAGCTGTAGATCAGTAACAGTCTAAACCTAGCAGGGAAAGGAACTACTGAGCCAACGATACTCTTTAATGATTATTTGCTAATTATCAGCTCCTTGAGACTTGACTGTAAAGTTACCCAGTTAAAGGTCAAGCACAATTTCCTTCCAAATAGCATTAGCAATAAAAACAGTAACAAAATTGGGGCAGTTTGCAGTACATTGTTTCATTATCATTCCCTTGGGATCAGAAATGTCAATGGTGAAAGGGAAGCGTAGGCATGCTAATGAAAGTTTTAGCTTTGTTTAGTGTGCCAAGGGGATACTCTGTTATAATATTCTGGTTCTATGTCCAACTTTTTTCTAAGGGACTGTGTTCATCAGTGTCACCTGACAGTTATCAGTCTCACAGTTTACCCTGGAAATAATTGCCCTTCTACTCTAAATTGCCACTGAGCGAGGCTTAAATTTTGAAATTTTATTTGTCTTGGGTAAGATGATAAAACTCAGATTATCGTCTTATCTGAGGGAGGCGGGCTGCTTTACAGAAGAACCTGGGGTGCTGTTTTGATTTTTTAAAAATGTTTTTGTTTTATACATGCCTAAATGCTTTTTATATCTGCTCTGTCCCATGTAATGTTATAAATGATAAAAAAAAACTTAATATTTTTTAAAGTCTTTGAAGATTAGGAAGTCTATCGAAATCCTCAGATCTCCTCGACTCCTCTTTTCTTTGACGCAGTAAGATCAAGCTTTTATTTCTTCTCACTTTCAAAATTTCTCCTCATAGCAGTATTCTGCTTCTGTTTGCATGGCACACACTCCTGCTCTGCCTTGTTCCCTCCCCCTAGCCCTGACCCTTTGAATCTCAACTGCTTTTCAGAGTGGCCCTTAAGTGATGTCTTTTGAAGTCAGTCTCAGAGTCCAGTTTGGGGAGGTACTTAGCGTTTCTTTGCATATCTTCTTTTGAGACTCAACTAGCAAAAGCTTCTGGAGGTCTCTCACAAGTAGGTCCTCAGAGACTATTTCAGCAGGCACTGGCTAAATAGGAACACCACTGGGCTAACTGGGACACAGTGCTAGGTTCAGCCTCCAAAAAAGGGTCTCTCATCCTAAACTTAGTAGGCTGTTGGAAAACTGAGTATTTCAAACAGGTCAGGTCAAGTCAGGTTTCCATCTAAAAGAGAGATTTTTTGTAATGCAGAAATATATTATTTTAGTTTCTGAGCTGTATCATGAACTTATGATCTTGCATTCTAGATTACAGCTTTCATGCTTATAGACACAAACATACTAAATGGAAGAAAGATAATTAGAGAAACAGCTATAAAAATAGAAAGTCAAGGCTTTCATGTAATTACTTGACCTAGAGGTCAAAATCTGGCAACATTATTCATGCTTTCCTCTTCCTCTCCCTTCTGCCTGCTCCCCTCCTTTTCTCACCAAATAAATCATCTATGGGCATTAGCCTTTCTGGACATATGCTTCTGCTGCCTTCAAGAAGATGAAGATCCAGCATGTTGGTATCTTCACAGTGAAACATACAGTTGAACTATGGAGTAATTTTGGAGTGGAAGTTAGTGCTACAGAGTTAGAGTCTCAGCTTGGAGTAGCTTCTCTCCTCCTCTGTACGCTGAAATAATTCTCCAAAATAAAATACACACTCAGATCCCTAAACCCTCTTCTCATGCCCCTAAATCAAAGCACTGCACATTTATTCTCATTTCCTCTATGCAATAAACAACCCCCTTAGCTTTACTCATACTGGATAGAATAATAGATGCCTTCTATTCCCCAGGTAATGACTGAAATCCTGTTTTCATGGAAATGTGGATATTCAGAAGTCCACCCCCTCCCTTCCAAAAGAGAACAAAACCCCACAAACCTATTCATAAACACACAGAAAAGTGATAGCTCAAAAAACCATATTAGGTATTTCCAATATATGTTGACATGAAATGTGTTTATTTTTAAAAATAAACTTAACAGTTTGTGCAACAGACCTGCTTGTCACACCACCCTGGCAGTCTGCATCTAAGAACCTGATACCAGTTGATTAAGTGAGTGGAAAGAATTGCCATTACATTTTAGCAGGTAGGGTTAACAGCAATGTGCATGCTATTTTCCACACCAGGCTGATACCCAAGATATCCAAGTGTTAATTAATGCTTACTGCAACGGCTGATGGACCTACATCATGCTTATGTGCAAGTTCTTCATTCCCTCTAAATGTTAATAGAAATTTCTTTTAACTTTTGTATTTCCACTGTGGCAGGCTTCAACCTCAATATTATTTCAGCTAAAATCTATGACTAGGGGTTTGTTTTTACCACTGATAAACTGTTGACAAAGACTGATGTTTGATACTGCTCATCCATTCATAAATGCCTCTCTGCTACGATTGGTTTCTGAGCAAAATTTAGACTCAAAGAGTAATCTCCCACTGTTTCGGCTAGTCACAGACAGTAGAGCCAACAAACCAGCAAAAGACATGCATTTTCTGCCCTTGCTATCAGATTCCAATCTAAAACGAGATTTCAACACAGGAGCAGAACTGCAGTAATTACTGTAATTGCCATTGTATTGCATGCAGCAAACTAAGCATTGTACTTCGTCAGTACCGAAATGGTAAAACTACATTTGGGAATTGAAGCCAAGTGAAAAAAAATGCATGAAGATAGAGTGAAAATCACCCATTAGCTAGTTCCCAAGGTCTGACAAAAGCTGAAATACCCTGTCTCAGCCCCAGTGGTTTAAACAGTGGCAAGGCACTGGAGTGTGAAAAGCAATGGAAGGTACTGCGCTCTCAAAATAATCGACTTATTTTTCTGCATTGCTGCTTCCAGGCCCAAAACTTTTCAGAAAGTCTTGGAATTGACTCAGGAAATGTGCTGGTATGCATTTCCACGTGACTTACATTGCTTGATTTGCTCATGAGCTGTTGGTTTTTGGGTTTGGTGTTTTTTGGTTTTTTTTTTTTTTAAGAGGTTCTATTACATGTCTGAAAGTATTTGCAGTTTGTACTGAGGCTAATTGACCTTGTATTGGAGTTATTGAACACTGTGAATCATGTTGGTTTTGTTTACTTTGAATTATATATATATTCTGTAAGCATTTGAGGCTGTATACTGAATCACATATTAGGTGTTATTTTTAAAGCTCCCTTGTTTCTACTAACCTCAATCCCCACTCTTTTCAGAGAAGAAAATGAAAACAAACTCTGCCACCTTACATCATTCAGTGGTGTTTCCTTACCTGTCAAAACTATTCCTTCAAAGTGTTTATTCCCACCCCAACGAGAAGAAATAAGCTACATATATAGCCAAAGCCTTGGAGGCTTGTTTCATTCCAGCTGAAACTGCACTGACACAATGGAAGACATGGTGCTTCTGACACCGGTGGGAATTCACAGACAGTGAGGTGATCTTACAGTCTCAGCCAGCCTGTTACCCTTCTGTCTGTCATCTTTATCAGGCTGTACCTGGCTGTGTACCTCTGAAACCTTTGGTAGGACTCTCGTTCACTAGATCCAAAATTCATCCAAATGCATAATCATTTGTGAGAGTTTGATGTAGTGGGAAGTCTCAGACATTTCAAATGCAATTATTTTTTCTGTGCTTAAATGCATGTCCGTTCTTACAGCCTGTACGGGACAGGGATGCTTTCATGAGCCTGATCTTCATTTAAAACTTAGAGCAGTAAGTGACACTTTTCATTGACACTGATGGGGCTCTCAAGGAGCAGGTACAACATGAGAGGAATGCTTCTGTTAGAGCAGAGTTAGATAGCATTTAATTGTCAGAGACAGATCAATACAGAAGAGTAGGGACACTACCCAGAGGGGAGTGCATTTTCCAGTGCCAGTTGCTAAAGTATAATCCCCCAGTAATAAAGATTTTACAACTGCTACATCAAAAAATGTTGTGTTGTGGAAATTTTAATACCGTAATTCTGAGAGGTCAAACTGGAAAACATGCATGGAATGAAAAATTTAAAAATGCAATAAAAAAGTTTCCAAAACCCCAACCAACCAACTTCCTCCACACTGAAGTATTTGTAGTGGAAAACAGAAATATGCTTTATTGACCCCAACCCCCTGTCCAAGGTCAGGGAGGAGGAAAAAACCATAAAGAGAAAACTTTGTGTAATAAAATAGCCTGAAACACTCTGCTTCCATTGCAGCCTTACCCTCAGGAGGAATTGGATGCCTACAACTAATGCAGGCCTTGTAGAGGAGATCTTGCTCCTTTTACTACTCAAATATAAGCTACAACCCCCAAAGTCCAAGTCTATTCATCAAGCTACCAAAAAGCAACTTGTTCATACAACGCTATTATTAGCTACCACCTATCAAAAGGTCTCTGAAGACTCACCTATTCCACAATTTCACTTCATTCTACTTCCCTTGTGACAGTTGTTCCTAATAATAAAAAGATAGGGCTTGATGTCTTCCTAAGATCATCCCAGCATCTACCATAGAGCTGAAACTCTTCTTGTTTAATACAAAAGTATTCAACTAAAATAAATATATAGATTATTATTTTTTTTTTACAAAAAAACCCCAGCAGACAGAAAAGGAAAGCTGTTTTGAAGCTGAAAGAGGAATCAGGAACCAACAGAGCTTGTTTTTTCCCCAGCTCTGCTGCTGAAGACCACCTTACAGCTTTGAATAAACAATTTAAGTTTGGTGTTTTCATCTGTAGAATGTGTTTATATTCAAGAGATGTGATCAGCAGAAACTTCCTGGTACACACCCCAAAATGCAACACCCTCAGACAATGCCCACTCCAAACACTGTGTACAGCATTAGGTAAAGGCTCTACCCTGCTGCATCGCCTTGCAACACTTCTACTTAACTCAGTCATTTTCGATCTCAGCAGGCCATTTTTCTAGCATCTATTGGCTGCCACCACAATCAAGTAATTTCTCATGAATTTTCAGGCCTCTAAATGTGCAGTTCTCTCGCTCTCCCTGCATATTGCTTTGCCTGTGGATTACAGCTTCTGTTCAGACAGCAGTGAGGAAGAGGTGGGGAAGCTGATGGCTAAATTCTTAAAATCATGTCATTCAAATTCTTGCATCACACTGTTCTGATGGAATATTTATTAAGCAGAGGGGACCTACAGTTAGACTTTTAATTGCTGGAAGTCATCAGGTTTATTGTAATTTAATTTCCTTTTTTCTTGCTATGATTTTTTAATTGGTTAATTTTTAATTATTATATTATAAGCTATTCACAAGTAAATATTTTAAAATTGCTTGCATTTTAAACATTGTACTTATTGGCCTCTATTAATTAATCTTTTTTTTTCCTTTGATGCCCATTTGTTTTAATGCCCTTAATGAGAAGTAGTAAATAACATCATTAATTTTCTCCTTATTCAAATTTATTAGCTTTAGTTATTTTGTAGCAGTCAAGTGTACGGTCAGGAAGTGTTCTCTTTATCACAAACAACCAAGCATATGAGATTCAAAACTCAGATGATATAGTTTGTTTGGAAGGTGAGAAACTAAAATCCTGAACACAAACCCTGAATGAAGCAAAGAGGTTTTTCTGCTTTAGGAGAAAAGTTTTCTTTTCACAGTTTTCTTTTCACTTAATTTAACTGATTTTGCGGGCTTAAGATTTTTTGTGGTATTTTGGTGTTCAAAGTCGAAATTAATCTTTTCTGCAGACACAAACCTGATGTTTAAATTCTTGATCTCCCTGAACTGGAACCCTCCTAAGTTCACAATCTTGCAAAAACTTGGTTCCAAACCCAAATCATAGGCCTGTTCAGAATTTAACCTGAATCATTGCGTTACTGTCTCATAATAGAATTTTCTGGAGGGATGCATTCAAGATAAATAAGTAAAATAAATAGAAGTCCAAATCCAAACCAGTACTACTAAAGGAAATGAATCAGCAAGTTAAAAGCCCATTAGCAAAGGCTTATCACTTTTCTTCGTTTATCTGCTGCGCTATTTATGGGTTTGTAACTATCTGCTTAGACTGCTATTCTCAGACATTTCACCGGACTTTCTGAATTTCTCAGTCCAGCTGCAGATCTATAAGCTACATTTGCCCTGTGTCTAAATGCCTTCCTTGTTGAGGACTGCAACCTTGAACCAGAATCGGTAAGATCTCTACCTGAACAAGCGAGAGAACTTCTCTTGTAAATCTTTCAAACAAGCTGATGGTAGAATGTACCATTAAATCTTGGTTCACATATATTTCAGCTGGCATGCAATACATTTTTTTTTTACAGGAAAAAATGAACAGGTACTTGTGTAATTCTTTATGACTGATGAATCTACTATTGCATTGAAAAAACAATGTCACTTTAGAAAATAACTGAGCACTTCTGCAGCAATATCTATTTGTTCTTTGAATTGTCTTCTTGATTTATATTATTATTGTCCTTTGGTATCTTTTTATTTGTTTTGGGATTTTTTTTTTTTTGTTTGTTTGTTTGTTGTTTTTTTTTAATGGTTGTTTGGGTTTTCTTGAGGGGATGGGAAGTGGAAAAACATTTTCCTGATCCAAATACATGCTGTATTTGGTTAGTAAGAGACATCTAGAAATTCAAGCCCACAGACCATGGGCACTCTGTGCCATTTCCTCTTATGCAAGCAACATAAATTATTTAACCTCTAATAACATTAAGATTACATGATGCTTGTGCAAGATGAAAAAGTGAAGACTTTTAGGTACTAAATGCTTTATTATGATCTGTAATCTTGTAAGGATGACTGATTTATTTAATGTGCAAATCTAGAGCATGTGGAAATACAGAGACAATATATTTAGGGCTATATTCTGTCAAGTACTGAGCAGTGGTCTCAGTCTTGATAAAGCCTTATCTTCAAGCATGTGAGTAGTTGCACTGATTTTAATGGGACTTTTAACATGCTTTTAAATGCCTTGACAAATAAGGATCTCAATTTTCTCCACCTTGCAAAACCAAGCTAAATAGCAGGTTTATTAATACTTAATACCTGCCTCCTAGATTCACATCACAATGACAAGTGTGGATTACAGCATAGCTATTAAGAAACAAGCCTAAATCTCCGAGCTTCAGTCAGAACATAAAGAGCAGGGTTGCAGTGGGTGATATTCCCTATCAAATGGCTTCTCTCATAAGGCAGTAACTACTTTCTCCAGCCGTTACCACTCACGACTCAAAAGGACAAGGCACCAGTCACAAGGTGCCATTAACTTGGCAAGGAAGGTGAAGTGCTTTAGTCTGCACGTCTTAGCCAAACAGCAAGGAATTTTTTTTTCTGGAGTAAACAGTGTAGTACACACAGGGCTTTAAAGGATACTGAACTTCAGGAAGGAAACAAATTCACATATCACACCGAGATCTCATTCAGAAAACCGTTTAAACTTCCCAGTCAAAGCACTGCTAGGTTAAAAGAGGTTATTTTACCCAATTCTGAGAATACCTGATATTTTAAAAAGACAGAAACTATTTACTTTTTGCAAGGTCTCAAAACTTTTATACAGATATAATATCTGTAAGCCTCTAGAATGGTTGGTTAAAGTATCCTGTACAGTATTGAAGTATTTAGTTTAAGTTCTAGATTTTGTGTTTGTTGTGGAACGTTAACAAGCTTCTCAACTCATTCAATAAATTACTAAACACATGGTCCTTGGCTAAAAATTCACAAAAATTCTTGAGTTTCATAGTTTGTGAACTCAGTTGAATGACACTTTGTCTTACAGTTCTGTGTAATGTCTGAAAGAAGGTCTTACTACAACTCACTTTTCGTTGCGTGCTTTTGGAGAACATGCATCAGCCAGTACTCATCACACAGACCCCTACCACACTTCTGTAACAAGCCAAAGTGGGGTTGTGGCCTTAGCTGGATCTTAATACAAACATACTCATGATTATGAGTCACACACACTTAATTCACTTAATAAAGTTAATCAAGTCCAATAAAATTTCCAAGTCCAGACAGGTTCCATCGATTGGGGCTTTCCCAAGAAATCACAGGATATGAGCACAAGATCTGACTTTTGAGCCCACTGGAAATTTCCTTTAGGGTCAGTGCCCCAGTGAATCAAACTACATTACTAAAATTATGACCATCAAGACAAAAATTATACCACTGTTTTAACAGTCACCACTAGGATGCAAAAGAACTCTCCTGAAAAAGGAAAAACCATGAATAACAGAACCTGGGAACGACGCCACTGTAACTGCTGCAGTTCCAACAGAGAATACAATAAGACTCAAAATGAACATTGCATGTAGAAGGCAGCATTCAAAATGCTAACTTTCCCTGTACTAATAACTCTGCCAGTACTGCCGGAGACGTAATGCCATTCCTGTCACCATCTGTGACAGAAACTATTACTAAAGACAGATATTTTTGGAACATCAGCTTTAAAGATGGTAACATTCCTGTCTCAGGGAGGTGAAGCAGATCTTATAAAAAGCAGCAGCACAAACATTACATTACTTGTTATAAGAGATTAGGTTAACTTGCTATGGACAGATATTATTTTGACAGTCTAAAATTACAGAGGAGAACAATCAGCTTTTAAAGTTACTTTTTAATCAAATTTAGAGTTTTTATATCTTCATAGTCACTTTTTTTCTGTTTTGGAAGGCAAGGAAACTAATTCATCTTTCAAATAACTGTAGACTTATTGCAAGAATCATAACACTACCCTTCAGATCAAGACAAGCTAATAGAAAGAGATCTTTGCTAGAATTAAAATTGATTTCACTTCTCAACAGGATTCAGATCCAGTTCTCTATTTTGAGACCCTATCTAGAGCCTTGCAGCCTCAGAGCCCTGAATGGAATTCCATATTTGCAAAATTATTTTATTGCCATTAAAATCAATCAAGTCCTACATTTTGGAAAAGGTGGAAAATAAATGCTTTAAAATCAGAAAGCTCACCAAGATGTCAAAAGTGTGGAGCAGGTACTATGTCAGCAGCATATAGTTATACTGAATGGAGCCCAAAAAAAAATAAAAATTATCAGATCTGGACAGGTTATTAGCCCTGCAAGATTTCTGTCTAAAGTTTCTCATCAGTTTAACTGGAAAGAAAGGACAAATATCCTTGCATGGATGCCAACAAGCTTAATATCAACAGGGGATCCTGACAGGTAAGCTTTGAAAACACCTGTGGACTTATTTGTTTGCCAGACTAATTATAAACTCTATGTTGATAAAATACAAAACCCAACCCCAACCCAGCAACAAATAAAGACCCAGATTTGTTACACAAAGAATTTCTAGGTCTACTTATAAGAAACAATGTATAAAACACCTCCACAAACAGATTTTTTTTTAATTTTTGGCAATTCAAAGTGCAGGAGCAAAAGTCCATAAGGTGAATTAGAGATTAACGCACCTTAGAAGTGAAATTTCAGTTCCAACATAACTGCAGAAATCGTCATGCATGTCAACGAGAAATGTGCCACAATTTCATTTTATTATGCTGGTTTTATAACTGTCTTTTAATGGTCTTTGCAAGGATTCCAAGAAATCCTTTACTCCTTCATTTTTAAAAATTCAGATAAAATTCCCCAATTACTTCCTAAATTTGAGCTGGAAATTAAATTCTCATTTCAAGTAGACAGTACAGTATGAAACTGGACATAGGCTATTTTAAATGAGGGACAACAGTGGCTTCACCAGAAAAAAAAATAAGTTAAAAGCACACACTGCACAAATTTTAACCATGGATCTAGATTTTTTTTTAAAAAGTATATATATGCCTACTGCTTTTATTATAGTAACATATGAAGGTCTGATAATAAGCACATTTTTTTTCCCCTCTGCAAAAATAAAGCTGACTCCCCTGTTTTAGGGTAACAATAAGCATGCAAGAATGTCTGTCTTCCCTAATTTACTGATAAAGATATAAAGACCTGAAAAGATGAACAACTTCTGCAAGTTATTCAGCAAGCCTACAGCTGATCGAGAAATGAATGCCAGATTCTCTGTCTCCTGAGTCGAGCAGGATTTTGGCTTCAGTGGAGCTAGGTCTTCTGAGATTTGGTAGTGAGATAAGACAAATACCCAAAGCAACTTTGTTTTGCATGTAAAGCCCACTAAAAAGTATTATTCACAACTTTCTATCTAAGACCAGAACTTTGCATGAAATATAAATGTGCCGGGCAAGCGTTGTGAGGGAGAAAGCAATCAAACGTAAGTGTTGTGACATTTATTCCCCAAAAGTAAGGAACAATTTGGAAGCCAGCTCCAAAATCAGAAAGAAGAGAACGGTGAGTAGGCTACTGAAAAGGTAAGAGCAGAAACTGTGAAAAATGAGCAGAGGCCAGAAGTCTAAATAAGGAGTTTCAGTGTGAAGGACAAGAAAAGGGTGGTAGGAAGAAGAGAAAAGCAGCTGCACGTAGCCTTTGGAAAGTCTGCTTTGGATGTTGGTATTGTTCCGGAGCTTCATGTCCTCAGGAAAACACAAATGCAGTCTTCAAGGAGTATTTTTCTTCAAATTAATTTTTTCTCCCCCTTTCTTATATATGACAAGTCACATTATGTAACATAAAAAAAGCATTCATTGCAGAAGATCACAACTCTTCAAGGCCAGAACCGCTTTCAGATAGGGCAGATCTTTTACCTATTATCAGGCTTCTAGTAATGAATAGCACGTTATTTCAGCAGTGAAGCCTTGTATCTGACAAACAGCTAGCATTGTGCTACAAGGAGAGATAATAAATTGAAAATAGAAAGCTTTGGGTAAGAAAAAGTGAGAAACAATGTAAACAGTGATTTGTTTCTTAAATAAATACATTAATGTGTTAGATCTAAAGTAGCATTAGGGAGGTAGAAAACTTTTGGGACTAGATTTTTTTTATTTTTTTTATTTTTAATACTACTTCTTTCACTTCATATTAGTGAAGAGATTTTCAACAAACAGAAACATAAATCTCTGATGGCAAAAGCCGAGAGGAGCACACACCTCCTTGTCTCCCACAATGAAAGCTTTAACAAATAGCAGTGCTTTAGGGATTCTGCACAAAAGTCTTGAGACTGGGAATTTGAAGAATGAAAATTAAACTGCACAGGACCTACCAGTTGTTTGTAAAAGACTAAAAGAGACAAAGAGCAGAATCTGGTCCATCTTTTGGCCTGACACAAGCCACTTAGAACGATGTGTGTGCGCGGCCCTGCACAAAGCCCTGAAGCAGACCGCTGAAGTGGAATACAGGCCTGATGTTCCTTAGGTAATTGTAATAGCTCCTTTACGACAGAGGAGTTTTACCAGTGAGACATTCCCACATTTTAAGTGAGAATTGCACGCCCTTCTTAAATAGCTACATGAAAAAGAAATTACTATTTGGATGAATTACGCCAATGATTAATTACCCTCACTGTTAAAAAGCTGGCCTTTTATTTCCAACTCAAATACTTTTAACTCTCATTTTCAGACGCTGGATCATGTTATGCCATTGCTGGCTAAATTAAAGACTCTTTGAGTGGAATAAACATCATTAACTAGCTCTTCCTAGGAGCCTAGGGCTATGTGTACAGCCTTCAGCGCAGTATGCGGAGGCTCATCTGCACAGACTTCAAATGAACCAGTTCGGGAAACAACAGCAACCGTGACAAGGAGCTGAGCAGGAGCTGAACAGGCTTCCCCAGGAATTAAGGATGCAGGCGGGAGCTGGCCGCCCCGCTGTCTGTGTGATATGCTTTCTCTCTTACTCTCTGTCAGATCAAAGTGTATCTGGGCACTGTCTCTGACGACACAATCGCATCTCCAAATTTCAGTGCAGTCTTATCCCAAGAGGGCTAGCCACCCACGTTTCACTGACTTCCAGGTCATCTGAGAACCAAAGAAACCCAGAAAATCACCTTATCCATAATTAATCAGCAGTATTCACATTTGTGTCACCAAATGGGTGCAGGTTGTGCTGTAACATGACATTTCAGTGATGGAGAGGTGTGCCAGGTGGGTGTCATGGAAGAAAAAATCCCAGAACAGTGTCCTCAGAGAGGGAACACTTTCTGTTTTGTGATACTGCCGTATGCGGAGCAGCTCCAGATTCTGTGTACAAAGACTCTGTCAGCAAGGGACACTTCCCTCCTCAACCCCAAATTGATGTGACTGCTTGAAAGATTTTGGTCAGCAGGTCCATGTTGTGACCTAACAATAGTCAGACTGTTTCCCTACACAACACTCTGTGGTGGGAATGGGACACAACTTCCCTATACACCCACTGTTTTGAGTTCCCGGTAGGGCTGCTGTGAAATGATGGGGTCCCTGTATTCCCAGGGACTCATCCCCCCGCACAGGAGACAGTTGGGTCCTTTGCAAGAACAGCAGCACCCTGTCTTTTCACTCCTTATTGTGCTACATCCATTTACTCCCCTGGAAACATTCATCTGCGTGTGCATGGGGGTGTATTCACGCACGTGTGCTCTGCGTGCTACGCATTGTCTGTCCCAGACAAATCTGCATTCTCTGATCATCCCCAAGAGCATGTTCCACAACATATTAGAGTCATAACTCCTAAACGGGTGTTGCAATCTCACTGCAGTTAATGGAGTTACCCACAAAGCACAGACACATCGGGCCTCTGCTGGGTGTTGGCAATCGTCTCATTAAGTACAAGCATTTAGCAACTCCAGATTTATGTAGAAGAGAAAAAAAAAAATCAACACGCTCTCTCTAGTGTACTAAGAAAGAAAGAAAAGTGGAAGACTAAGAAAAGGAAAAGAATGTGAAATTAAGAATAAATAAAATAATAAGAGAAAAATCAAATCTATTTTCCTTTTTGCCATTTCATTTATTGATTCCAGCTTCCCCGTAAAATAACATGGCAATAGGACTGTTAGAAAAAACATAGGTGGATTAAATAAAATTAGATTTTAAAAGATTCAGGTGATAAAGCTGATTAGATAAACTAGACACATAAATCAATATATAGTTGACTAAGTTAGATACCAAATCTACTTTCTGGGGATCCACTGAGCTCCTCCTATTAGAATTTGAATTTACCTTGGAGATTTCTCAGAAGCTGCCATGTCTGACAAAATTACGCTGTACTTGCTAGCATTGCTGGCCCCCCAATCCAAACGTGCCTACTTTAACAGCTACCCTTTGAAAGAACCAAATATAGAAACAAATACCACAGCTTTCCTTCATAACAATAGGCCAGAAAAGGTGCTTGGAGGAAATAAATATTCCTTTATGTTTGATCAGAAAAATACATCCGATTTCGCGCTCCTACTGCGGATCTTTAAATTGGCTTTATTACCTCTTTCTATCAAACTTCTATACTTGCTTATCACGATGAGCTTATCTCTGACGAACCATTGCCAGCTCAGTCACTCAATAGCCCTCCTCCCAGTCTCCAGCATCTGACTTGTGAAAGTTGCTGTTTGACCAGAGTATCACAGGGTTCCTTATCTTTTAGAGCAGCCCCCAAGGCTACAAATGGCAACTAGGGTGCTCTGAACCTGCCCCAGACTACTCTACAGGCAGAACTGGTGACTTTTCCACACCAAGAGAATGCAAAGCCATTTAAATTCTCCTTTCCTGGGCCACATAAAAAATGAGTTTTGGCCAGCTGCAAAGATTGGATTCAGGCCAATGTGCTTACTGTGTGGGCTGTGATTTATGATGTCCCTTAGCTAATCATTTTCTAGCTGTTGAGTTCTTGAGATTTTCAAATAACATGGCAGATAAGTACACTGCAATCACTTGGCAACTGAACTGATTTTTAAAACAAAGTTATCTGTGTTTGGAAAAGAGGATGATGTCTGGATATACCTTCATTGTTGAAAGAAGCACATATTCTGTCAGCAATGAAAAGAAACATCTTTCAATAAAGGAGTGTTTCGGTGGATCGATTCATTTTCCAGACGCGCTGTATGAACCACTAGTTAGACGACCCTGTCAACAGGAGGACACCTGCAGCTCAAAAGGTTTCCCTTTTGTTATCCACTTGTTGAAGAATGCTACGTGGAATGCCCACACTCTTGGAAAAGGTTTTCAAAGGTGATACAAAACGACTGATGTTTGCTTTCCTATAAAAGCTCTTTGCAATTGCTGTAAAGAAACCTGGTCAAGTCATGCTCTGTATATAATTTCCAAGGGATAACTGAATTTCCATATCTTGGATTTGATTCATGGTCATTCAGGAGAAACTGCCCTGCTTAATCCTGGGACATCTCATCAAATCTTATGTTGTTTCCACTTACGACTTTATGGTCTTTACAACATAATGAACAGCGCCATCGGTTTCTGCTGCATCCAAATAAAAACACCACTCTAAAATACATTATCACTAATGTAGTGTATTACCCACCTTGTGTCCCAAGTCTATTTTTAAAAATGATTTATGAACAAAAATTGACACACATAATTAACCTAATTTGAGTATTCCATGGTAATTGTTATTATAGGACTCTGCTCTAAATTAAACAAAATTAAATCCTGATAAAAATTTACTATCCTGCAGTCCCCAAATGAGCCTATGGTTTAACGGAAGATATCATGTAAAAACCATTAGTTTAAAAACGAACGAATCTCATTCTTGCACTAATTTTAGTCTTTTAGTTTTATACTTCAGGATTTTGCAGATTATGCTTAAATAACTTCTTATAATGGTATTTAAATTAGCTGTTCTATATGTGATAAGAATACCTTGACAGATACATTTCTAATTTGACCTGCAGGTTTTAATTTCAGAAAGTTGCACTTAGCCTGATGCCTGTTAGCATCCTTTCCTCATCCTGGCTTCCTCCGAGTCAAACATTTTCATTTCATGCCTTTGATACTCTAGGAAAGCAGATAGCTACAAATCTTCAGCTCCAATCATGTCAATGCATATTTATTTGGATTTTAAGTGGCTTTAGAAGAAATCTATTCTAACAAAGTCTTAAGCAGAAACATCCTTTAAAAAATTTTCTATGTTAAACATGTCTAGCACAAAATCACCCTATTTTGAACAGAGAATACTCTTAAGTATGCCCTTCTTTTTACCTACAGAGCAATGCAGTGTAGGCACGCTCATGGAGCACAGCTTTGGGCATGAAGCACATGGAGAGGAACAACACCCTTCAAAGCACAGGAAAGTAACGAGATAGAGCTTTTATACACACATCAATTTTCTTCAGCTCACACTGGAGGCAAGATATTCCTCGAGAGCTCAGCCACCTCTTACATTTTCACCTAGACGAGTATTTTCAACATCAAAAATAAAAACCAAGTCCAACTCTGGGTGACCAAATCCCTAGCGTTAATAACACTGCTATCCAAGAGAAATGCAAAATTCTTTGGACAGTAATAAATACCGAGTCTGAATTTCTCAGGTGAAAGCTCTGCAGAAGCTGAGCTTGCCAGTGTACCCGTCATTTCTGTGCGATTGTCACTCAGGTGGACATTGCATCCTCTCATCAGCTGGATCACCAGAAGGTATAATTTGTTTCTTACCTGAAGCCCCACTGGAAGGGGTGGGAGGAAAGCCTTTTTGTCTGGATGCTTGCAAAGGAGTTTGGATGCAATCACAGGTCTGCAAAACTGTCGGGTCCTCCCCCATTTACTGCAGAAAGCTTTGTCACTTACAATCATGCTCATTTTGGGGGAATCCTAAAATACAATAGGAAAAAAATACAATAGAGTTAAAAACAATATCATAAATCATACATTCTTTAACAGAACAGATTTTCTAGTCTTAAAATGGAACAAGTACTGAAGGTCAGGCTGGTTTGGGTTATTGTTAGTGAAGATTATAAAGCCTCACAAAAACAATTTTAAGAGAGGCTTATTTCCCACAAGAAGCCTCCCTATGGTACACCCATAGTTGTCTTAATTAACCTTTAAGTTTTGATAATAATATTATTGAATAGTCTCAAATCTTTAAAACGTTATAAAACATTGTTATAATGGCTTGTCAAAATAACTAGCAGGACTTAAAATAAGAACATCTATTAGCGAATTAAGACGCAAATGACAAGAAGCACCAACTCATCTTTCTCTGGTTTGAAGCACTGTATGATCCTTAGCATGCCTCATTTCATGACCAAGTAGTTCTTTTATTTTTCACCTTATTATTTCTGTAACCCCAAACGGACACTGTTTCCAGCCTACTACAGCTCCCTGTTTTCCCCTGTTTCTGCTGAGGAGGTAAGCTTTCAGTTTTGAGAAATGTTTGGCGAGAGGTATGTTCCTCAACATCTACTGAGTAGTTCTAACTGCAAAATTACTTCCCTAGGATGGTTGCAAAATAAGCTGGGCAGTTTATTCAGTAGTGTTATTGCTAATCCTCTGTGCATTAAGGCAGCCACTGAAAAGAACACAGACCAAGGTCCCACAGGTCTGTTGGCATTTCCATTAGTGTAATGCATTATGTAAAGGTATCACATGAGACATTAAGTTCACTCAGAAACTAACAGTCCCTTTGTATCTTGCTATCCAGTCAAAGCAAAAGAATTCAGTGACTATTTACTATGTTGAAGACTTTCCTCACCTGATATAAAAGACTTTGTGAAGGACACTACTATTTACTCTGATTAAAAACATTGCTGTTGTACAATCAAATAACCACGTGACACACACATTCACTAAGCACATTCTTTTAATAATTGGATACCATACTAAAAAGACCAGATTTGTAGAAAACACTATCAGAATATCATTGTCATCGTCTTTAAGAAATATTCAGTCAAGCTATTCTCAGTTGCACTGGTGTAAATTTACCATAGGTTCATTCACTTTAGCAGTCTCATGATTCTGTCAGCTCAAAGTCTAGAGCCTAGCCGAGCCATCGCGATACCAAAGTTATTTGCAGTTTCAGATTTATAGTGATGAAACACAGCTGCGCTCAGCCTATCAATCATCATTCTTTTGAGAAGGAGTAGGCAAACTGAATCATGGCCTCTGTCCTAGACATCACCACATTTTTTTGGTGATCTATGCCATCTTGTCCCTCCTCCAAGAACTTTAAAAGCAGATGCGAAGAAGGAAAAAAAATGAAAAAGTAATTAAAAAGTGTTTTATTCTATTTTTTTAAAATTCCCCTCTCAAGACTACTAAAAGTTTCTAAATGGTTCAATTGATCTAATTCGTAAAATGAATTATCCCACACAGAAAATTCCTGTTATGAAATTTCTGGCTGAGAAAAAAAATCCTAGACACCTTCCTCAGACTCAAATATTTTGGATTAAACACCTGCAGCGGTCTGTTCTTGTCTCAAGATTTAAACTTCTTGCAGTTTACTCGGCATAATAATCAGAGGTCCATTAAGGTTATCACAACTTAAAAAGACCTCTAGTGCTAAAGCATGCTGGTACATCAGAGGAGAGGGGAAAAAAGTATTTTCCTGTAGTGTTCAAATGAAATAGAAAAAACAGCATACAGGGTAATTTATTTTTTCTGTTTCCAGATTACAGATGGGAAGTGAAAATGACATCAATTTCTGGACATTTTCAGGATATTTCAACTAGATTAATAACATTTAAAGTATGGGTATGAAACACTAGATGGATAAAGTCTTGAATTTGAGAAGTCATTAAGTCTTTATTTGGCTTAACTTAGAGAGACTGTTCAATAATTAGTAGAATTTTTATATTCAAGAGGCAAGGAAACGACACTGATGATACAAAAACGACCATAGAGAGCAGACTATAAAATAACCACGGCAAAAAAAGACAAAAAAAAAATCTATGCAGATTTTACACGAGAGGTGATATTTTGTCTATAGATTTACATCATGTCACATTTATGACTCCTAAGATGTTGAAGAGCAAATGGGCAATATCCACAGTGATTTCAAAATGCTCAGGTTAATAGTTGTTAAAGTAGTTTATTAGTACAAAAGTTATAAAACGTGCACATGGTAGAACTGCAAAAATAATGATAAAAAAAAGAAAAGTAGTGTGAAGGTCACAAAGTACATACTGTTGAGGTGCAAACAAAGCTGAGTTTGCAAGAGAGTTTTTCAGGAGCTCCAGAGTACTTTGGAAGTGTGCTTATGGAGGCAGTGAGGCAGAAGGTTGTTCCTGCATAGAGACTGGGCTCAGAAACAAGGCACCCTGTTTCAGAACAGCACCTAAGCTTCAGAAAACCCTCTAAATCTTTCAGAGCAGGTGTGACACAACATGTGGGTTTTGTGGTTTTTTTTTTAGAATGTGCTAATGAAACTGTCTGGACTCCATCCTTAAGTCTCCTCCTGTTCCAAATTTCAGACTGGGTCAGCTCCCTTCTTCCTCAGGTTGGTTCATTCCCTGCTGGTAATTCAGGAAACATCTGGATTCTTCCCTCCCTTCAGTCCTATAATTAATTCTTTCTTTTTTTTTTTAATTCATCAGCTGAACTGGCAGTGAATCCACACAACATGTAGCTTTCTCACGTTCACACAAGGGTAACTTTCTTATGTACAAAAAAGCATAAAATAGGACAACCCACAGCAACGGGTCAACCAGCCTGCAGTTTTTGTTCTGCCTTACAAAAAAGCACAACCTGGGAGAAAAGGTCACAGAGACGGGCTCGTGTCAGCCACACAGCACAGCCTGCAAGGGACATAACTCATTATAAACTCAAAGAGCAGTAACAAGAAGTGAAAAAATAGGCAGGGAGTGGGGGAACAACTCGTGTACACCTGGAAGCTAAAAAATATCATGCAAAACTTCAGATTCCTAAAAAGACAATAAATGGCAGAACGGTGTGATAAACCTGTTCATTGATAATTTCTGACCAGCACAAAGACAAACCCCCTCCTTTTCCCTCTACCCCATTGTATTTTTCTTCCCTTCTTATCTCTATTTCCTCTGGAGGCGAGTTGTGCAGCACTCCCCACTCTGTAGGCAGTCTACACTTAGGGCAGAGAAAAAGCCAGCTAATCTATGGTTAAACAAATTACCTCCCTTCTGCCTCACTTCGCCACCACAGGAACTCCACACAGAGCCTTCAAGTTTTTCCTATTTAAGGGAGCAAACACTCCACCTATAAACCCATCATTATCAAACAAGAAGAGATTGGCTTTACTTATTTGTGTTAATTACCAGAGCTCCTCACAAAGCGATATTTTTTCCCCTCTCAAAAGTGTTTGCTTTAATGTTTGGAGAAAGAAAATAAAAAGAAAAATTACAAGCATATATATTGATATGTGAAGGTAATTGCTTCATACAGCACGGGGTGAATAGGCAACACTCAGACCTTTCACTGAAGCTACAATCACTGGCAAATGGTAATACAAGCTCAAAGCAAACAGATTAAAAACAGTTGTACAGAATACCACCAGAGATTATAGCACTTCTACAGATAGATATTTTCCTCTCAAAGGGGAAAAAAAAAAAATTACCAACCCATCAGCACAGTTTTATCTAAAGTCCAAAACAAAGTGTTAGCTAGACATTTTTTTATTAGAAGTTTGGAAAAGTCACTTTGGCCCATGACAGCGTCTTACTTCAGTGACACCCCCCTGGGACGTGGTGATACCCAGCAGCGGAAGCATCGTAAGGCCTCCAGTTAAGAAGAGCTCTTTTCTCAGAGCTTTTTTCATTCTCTATCCATATTTAGATGTACAACCTTGTCAACTGACTCATCTCTTCCTTATGACTTGACAGCATTTTAACCGCATACCTATTTTATACATCTTTTATAAATATATGGGGGGGGGTGTGTGCATATTTCTGTGCACTCATATCTGTGTATGAATATACATATGGACATCCTACGTATATGAAGGTGCAAAGCTTACTTTGACAGTCACAAGGAAAAGGTGAGTGTCCTAGCAACATCCTAGAGTATATCACAAGCCAAAGGACCATCACAGGTATATTACAAAAGCCAGCCCTTTATTTTCCTATATCAACAAAGACAACTTACGGATATTATCACAAGTCCCAAGAGATAATGCATCTTCTGCCTTCCGAGACCTTGGAAAAGCATTCACTTGTGTCTCTAGATCACAGAATGACTGAAAGTCTGGGGGTTAATAATGAGATACTTAAACATGAGAAAAAAAAAGAAACAGCTGTTAATTAACACCAGTATTTCCTGTTTCACTGGCACTACAAAGAAAATATTTCTCCCAGCTACAAAATACACTTACAGTACACTTCTACAAACATACCTTCTTAATGTGTTTTAGAACTTCATGTAACCTTTTCAAAATCAAAGCAGTTTGGAAGAAAAAAGCCACATTAAAGTGATCTTTGGATTGAAATTCAAGAGTTCTCCTGGGGAGGGGACTGGGGGGGATGACTGGGGAGTTGGATGAAAAACAGCTGACAAATAGACTTAGAGTTTATACTTTAAAAGCTTAAGAAGTAACCGAACACACGAGAAGTAAACCAAACACAACAGTGAACCGTCATTCATGATGGAGCTACAGCTGGTGCCCTGTACTAGTTTTAGAATTTCTAGAAGAATCAAATAGCAAGATGACAGATTTAGCTCACAATCATTATGATTTAGGTGCCATCAGAAACATGACAGGCATTTTGAAACCAATATGATTTGTTACTTTGACAACACAGTCCTTGCTGGATCTAAATTCCAGCAAGTCAGAGTTACGGAGGAAACGGTTACTGAACAGTCTGCACTAAAGGCAACATTAGAAACAGCTTTTCCTGTCCTCTGTATAACTTTCTTCACGAAAGCTCTCCTTTGAGATCTAGTGTGAAAATTCTTAAATACAGATAAATATCAAGAATTGACCTCCATTTCAAGAAATGTTTTTCCTTTCAAGAAAAATTCCCAGAGTAAGGTATCCAGAGCAAAGGAGAATCTAAGCTGAACTGTCAGCCTGGTTTTGTTTCTCATATCTCCAGACCTCAGCCCACATTTACCAGTTCTAACAAGAACATACCAGTTCCTGTTGTGATTTCTCTTCGGAAATGAGTCCTCATGATTTTCATTTTTCAGCTCCCTCCAGAATATACGTAGAGAAGTCACAATCCCAGAATTGTCATGTCTGTCAAGCTGATGGTGCTTTGAGACCATTAAGTAAGTTACTACCGTTAACTGAATCACAATACACTCCCTTGCAGTTTGCTTCTCACCACAGATTGTTTGCAGTGCCAAACAGAATACTTAAGTCAAAATTAAAACTGAACAAAGCAGAGCAATATGCTGCATTGTTTCATTTGTTTTCCCTAATTAAGCATGCTGATAATACAATTTAAATACACAGGAAGTTCATGGAACTTAACCCAAGAGAAGGTTTCTGCACAGATATATGATACTAGGAGAAAATCCTGTCACGCTCTGAGACTCAATAGCGATTGCCTTGCTGCCATAAAGAGCAGAGTAGAAAGTTCTTCACCCAACAAGTTTGCTGTTAAGCGGTTTTGACATTACAGAGAACAATTACTGTAATACTCGTCAGCAGATGCTGCCTGCCACCTCTGCTACAGAAACTCCTTCCAAATAAAACATTGCAGAAAGAACCCTGTCAGTCAAAGACCAGAAGCAGGTCACAATTCTTCCTTGCAAAGCAGTCAAATAAACATGCAAGGGAACAAATGAATGAATGAACAAATGCACGAAAGCATTCTGTTAAAGACAAGCCATGACTAAATATTTACTTTCAGATTATGGGGGGTTTTATGCACGTACTTCACTTTGTCCATAACTTCTGAAAGGCTTATTTTCTGAGGCTATGGAAGCCAGTTTCTTCATCAGCACAATCACTGACACTGATCAGGCAAACCAGGTATGACAGTGCTGGTCATGTTCAGCAGCTCTGACACTGCAAACACACGATGGCTCTACATTAACTTAGCTCGCTCAAGGAGATTGATACAAAAAGATGATATGGTTTAATCACTGTTTCCTTGGAAAATAAGTTGCAAGTAAGCCTAAGGGCCTCTTCTAGACACATTTTAAAAAAACCTAAATACCTGCATCTAAAACTCAGGTCCTCACTGCTTCTGCTAAGCTCTTTCTGTAATAGATAATATATCCTGAATGAATGAATTGTCATAAGCACAAGCTAGATCTGCTGCATCCAGAGGAACAACGTCTGTTGGAACTGGCACAGCAGCACTTTCAGCAATGAGCAGCCTTCACACTTTGCCCATCTCTGTCTCATTGCAGCAGTTCAGTCTCGGTACGTTCTGAAGCAAACATCAACCACCCCATGTCCCTTCCTCTTTTGACCTATCTTGTGTTCCTATCCACTGTGAATAAACCGTTCCCACAATACCAAAGTCATGCCTTACTGTATTTACCGCAGAGGCTTCAAACATGCTGGAAACTGGAAAAGTCAAGCCAGTCTCATCTGTACCAGAGAGCTTCTGAATTCCTGAGCCAGGAAGGGGTTTTTTTCTGCCTATCTGTTTCTGCTGCAGTAGGAATTCAATGCTACCTACTGGAGATTGAAACTTCTGGCAAAAATGTGTGCTGTGCTTCTAGATACAAAAAAGTCACCTTTTAACTCTGGTTGCAAATCTGTTTACAAATAGCTGAAGACATCACTATTAGATACCCAGGCTTAAATAAGAAAGAAAAAAAAAGGAAAAGAAAAAATGACCCTTCAAAGCTGAACTAAAGTGTGTGATGATAATATGAAACAAACTGTGCATGAAAGCCCGTTTACTAAAAAATATATTGCTATAGCATTGCTGTAATGGCCGAGGAAAATCTTATGATTTTCTGCAGTGAGCTTTTATAAGAAGCACTACAAAATTTATCAGCTGTTGAGAAGCAGTGACTCTCAGCTGCGTTTTCAGCAGAGGCCACCTGTATTAGCCATCCATGCTCACGCTAAGCTCTCCTGCCTGATGTACCTGGTTAAAGAACCACAGAAGATTTGGAAAGCCCTTTCTTCAGCAGGTGGCTATAAGGAAGGACCTCTCAGAAAAGATTTAAAAAAAAAAAAGAAAAAGAGGGAAAATATGACCTTACTGTGAAAAGCAGGCCTTTGATTTGCTAGAGCAGATAAGGATCAAAGTACAGTGAAAATGACAGCAGGAGGAAAAGCTGACACATCTTCAAAAATGAAATATTTTGTCTTAAACAAAATGTTTAAGATAATATGATTGTTTCTAATGAGAATATTCTAATCAGCTTAATTAAAGAGCTAATTTTAAGACTTTTGCAGGAAGAAATCCAGAGAACTCCTACTCAAATCATCATCCTTTGCCCTCAGTAAATGGATTTTGCACCCTTTTCAACTTTGAGCTGATGTACAATGAGAGGGGGGTGTTGGCAAATTTATACTGCTATGGAATCTGAGAAGAAAGCTACAGCCCTCCTGAAGTCTGTGCCTGCTGCTATACAGAGAAGGAAATCACAGAGACTATATGCAAAGGCAGACAGAATATCCGTATTTGCACACAAACTGTAAAAAAGCACAAATAGATCTGGACAGCATTCACCCACCCTCCAAACAGACACACAGTCTTCTAACATGAATTCACTAATGTTATTGGAATTACTCATACAGCAAATCCAGCACCTACTGACAAGGTGTAGTGGAAATTGTGGATGATTAAGTAAATGTATGAATACACACTCACACACCTGAGTAATGGAGAATCTTTTATTCACTGACAACTCCTGCATGAGACTTAAGTGAAAATAAAAAGTCAATACATGGACGAAAAGAATGTAAACATAAAATATTCTCATTTTATGTTATTGGAAATCTATGCTGATCATTGGATAGATTTCTGCTCAGAGGAAGGAGACAGGCTCGGAATTTCTGACATAGTTTACCTGCCCAGTGATAAACATGTTACTCTGGCAGTTTAGTCTCACTTGCAATCATGAACTTTCTATTCTGTAACATTTACACCTATGCCACCGCATCTCATGCGACATTTTAAAGGCACGAACATCGACGCAATACGGGGGTTCCAGTTCCAAACAAGCGACTCAAACCCTGGTATTGTGCCCAGACACCCTGGCTCATAGACATCATGACTTTGATGCTTGCAACGATGCTGACAGCCACCTCACCTACGACACTCATGCAGAGACAGCCATGCAAGTGCAGAGCTAGAAGGGAAGCAAAAAGAGAAAACAAAGTAAAGGCAGCACTTAGCGTAACCGCGTCAGTATTTGCTAGCGTGGGTCCACTGAACACAGCTTGCACAATCCACATACCTACAACGCAGTGGTAGCAAACAAGCTCCAATCCCAGAAACGCTGGGCAGCAGGGCAGGCAGACCAAGTCTGTGATGGACTTGTTTGCGCCCCCAGGGAAGCCTCTGAAGAATCTGCATAGACAAAGCTGGTAACCAGCATACCAAAACAAGCAAACTGAAAAGTTTTCATTTCTTGAAACTGCCATTTCACTTTTAAAGAGTAGATTTACTATAACAATATTCTCTGTGAATGGACTAGACAAAACCTAGCAGCTTGTCTTATATTTTGCTCTAAAACACACTGGCATTCTTAAAGGAGCTATCTCTATTAAACGTGTGCGACACTTTCTAACAGGTGAAGCTGCTTATATACACTGATACAATTAAATGATTTGCCGTTTCACATAGCTCAGAATATTTTTCTGCTGGAAGTGACATTGGCAATTGAGGAGCACGGAACAATAAAACTGAAACCTATTGTGTTGTCTTCCATTAGCGGTTCTGTCCTTTGAGGCACTAAATTTGACGAAACAGTGGCATTGGCAAGCCATAGAAAAGTGAGAGAGAGAGCATCAGAGCACTGATATAAAAAACAGCCCCCCCCCCCCCAATATATATTTATATGCACAAGCATATACATATCAAACCCAGCACGTATTGTGAGAGAAACTGAACTGGCTCAACATAACTGAGGCTCAGCACACTGCTTACCGCAGGCACCCCGTGGCGTACTGGGGGTGCAGAGGACCCGCAGGAGAAGTCTAGTCTCTTCTGTGAAAACATACCCGAGAATCACAGACATTCTGCAGTACAAGAACTGTTAATGGTTATTACTGGTAACCAGCTAAATAGTAAAGTACGCGTATTTTTCCCAACAGATGTTTTTTCCTAACTGCCGAGTTTGTTACAAAAAACTGAATGAGCATCTCGCTGAATGAGAGCAGTTCTGGGAAGATATATTCTCCACTGATTGTTCCTTTCTTCTGAAACCTCCTGGGAGTGCTTATTCAACTAAAAACTCCTTGTGAGCAGAGAATAAATTACACTAAATTTAAATAACAATTTGCTTTGGCATTTTGTAAAAATTCTTGTTAATAACTGCACCCCCCTGGCATTCTAAAAAGTTCCTAAAAACTTTGACAGTCCCAGTATGCCCAACACATTATGAATCTATTTCTAAAGGAATAATTCCTTTCTGGATTTCAATGAGCTTTCATGGTTGATTCAGCTCTTGGACAAAAATCTTAGTGTATTAGGACAAGGTTCTCAGCTTGCCTAACTAGCCACAGGCAGCTGCAGTTAGATGTTGCTCCTCAGAAAAAGTAATATTAACTCCCTATCAAAGCATCACCGATACATTATTACAGCAGGCAATTGGGATTAATTAAAAAAATAAGTGAGATGAGTCAAAGCTGCCTCACCTGTTCGTCCCACTGCCAGTGGGATGAATTTTGAGGTAATGGAAATTTTGCCTGTGCTTTGGAGAAGCCAGGACTTCCCTCTTACTATTTTAATGAGTGAATTCAGCAGCTGCACAGCTATGTCCACCTACAGACACCCACACAGACACATAACCACTGCCAGTAAGTGCCAGAGCTTCGAAGAATAAAGGATGTATCTGTATTTCAATGTTAGTTCAGTATTAGGAAAAAAGCCCGTAATGATAACTCAAGCAGGTGGCAGAGGTGGGAATGTGCTTCAGCCAAATGGTATTTTAAAGTAAAATGCAAACTACAGCTATAAACCAATCATTTACTGTGCAATGATCTATTTTTATGGATATCATCATCATATGGAAACAACTCCCGTATCTTTTTTACATGGCCATTCATTTTTAATTGCACGGACCACAGATACATTTATTCATTTACAGCGCAGATGTAGGTACGTATCAGTATGTGCAAGAGGTCCTGTAAATACATTGTGCAGCTGCAGTGAGCGTTAGAAAAGCAAGCCAACAAATATGCCTGAAATCCACATTGGCAGCTTTGCAGAGAATAAAAATCAGCCTGAGTAAAAGGAGCTTTGATGCTGGTTCCCCACTCTTATTGCCAAAGCAACTGTTTCTGTTCTGGAAAACTGAAAGTATTTTCTCTTACAAAATACATGTGAAAAAATACAAAATTAATTAAATATACGCAAACGGCAGGCTGCTGTAAATCATTGAAGAACATGAGAAGGAACCACAGGCAGGGAATGTGACTCTCTATGCAGACACTAACGCCAACCCTGGGGCAGCCTGCGTTTCAGAGCACCCCCCGGATGGGGCTGAGGCTTAGGACCACGCCTGAACTTGGAATCCATGCGGATATTTTCAGACTTTCCTGTTTATATCCAAGTGCTGGTCTGGCACTGAACTGGAGCCAACTGCCCATGAGGATGGCGAGGTGAGATGTACTGAACCTCTACTGCTGAGTGGAGGCTTTTTGCCTCTAATGAGAACAGAGAGGGGTGCACAGGACTGAAATGCTACCCCAAAGAGGAAGATTTATCTTCCTGACAGATAACAGGAAAAAAAAAAGTAATGGAGTTTTCTCCCCAGCAGCCTTCTCCTCCTTTACTGTCTTGTTTTGACTCAGCACTAACTCCATTCTTTCGATTTGTTTTTCTATTCTGGGTTCCATTTAGCCTACCCTTGCCTCCTACAGATTCAGGGTTTCTTTGGGTTTTGGGAGGTGGGATGCTTGGTTTTAAATGTGAGCTCTCAACAACATTGTTGTGGGTTATAATCAAAAGTTAAGAAAGCAAAATACCGTGCAGTGTAACGGTCAGGTTTCTGCTGATGTAGAGAGTCAGAGCACCACTGAAGCAATGATTTGTATGAGAATCCAGTTCTAAACCTTCCAGATACTTTAAATTTGCCAGTATCGTAAAATGTCACAAATTACCCTTGTCCTTCAGTTTTCCTTGACAGTGTTTTGAAATGGTATTTCTGTGGAACATTTGAACTTTGATTGCTATCTCTTCAGCTTAGAAATATGCACAGTACCACAGCCAGCCCAACGCACACATACTATGGTTTTTCTTTTTTCTGAGACTTGACAGTACAGGATGTGCAAATGAATGTTCAAACTCTAAACCTTCCTTATCCTAAACTCCTGGTAGCCTTCCTTCCCAGAAAAATGTGTGAGCTGTCATCATTTTCAAGTATCTTAAAAATGTTTTTTTGCCTTAGTCGTACTTCAGCTGAAAACATCCAGCATCTCGTTCAATCTCACCACAGCCGTACCCGACAGTTTCTTGCCAGCAGTCATTGCAAAAGTCCAGCACACAAGACAAAAGGGTTAGTTCTCCAAAGCACAAATCAAATTGGCAGAGCATTGCAAAGCTTTTAGCATGCTCACCTCTATTTCCTATGCAATATTTACTGAGGCAGATACCTGGAAACACCACTTTCAGGCCTCTGAGCGTACTTGAACCAAGTCATTTACTGACCGAGAACAATGATGACATATACAAACACTGAACTCTTGGTTTATTTTGTTTTGATTTTGTTTTAAAGGATGCTATCATCTTTGGAATCAGCAGCACAGAGGCTGAAAACACATCAGTTAGGGCTTTCTAGCTGTGCACTGCAGATAAACAATACAGAGACATTTGATTTTCTGACACCTCAGGCAGCAATTTGGCCACACACACGGAACACTAAAAACAACAATTACATACAGGAAGCATGCAAAGAGTGCTCCTTTGCTTGCACTGAACAACGCGGGACAGTCAGCAGTAAATAATTTGTCAACAATTGCCTGGAGTACTGGGGCTCCTCTGTGGCGTGCAGACACATCGCTGGCAGTGCCATGATTCTGTAAGGGTATCCAGTAAAAACCCTAAAAGCCATAAATTAGCAATTTATAAAACAATAGCTAGATTGAAGAAGCAGGTGAGCAAACTTCACAAAATCAAATTAAAATATCTGTCTTTAACAGGGATACATGATGCGCTTTTACTGGCACTGTGATGCCTTGACAGTTCGGTACTTTAAAAAGGTGAGAGTTTTTTTTTCCGGTAGGCCACTGCATGTAAACATGATAGAGTGGTTGGGTTTTTTGTCACACTTAATACTACAGAAACAGGCCACAAGGAGGTTTTCTGAAAAAATTAGTGAGGAATTTGCATCAAACAGTCAAAAGATCAAAAGGTCAAAACAAGAAAACATAGTTCAGCTTTTACTGAGGTTCACAAGATACTTGTTAAGTTACAAATATTATTAAGTTTGCAATATATTTTTCTATCACTTTTCTTCCTCTGCTTCATCATAACTATCTTTTACAAGAGAGGAAAAAAAAAAAATCAAGACAGCAAGAAAAAAGAAGCCTCTAAAGGTGAGTGACTACCCTGAGATCTCTCATCTCCTGCAGCAAGAGATTTATGTCTAAAATTCTCAGCTTAAGTAACATGGTGTAGAATCGTCCATATTTTAATAATTTTCTGTGTACTGAAAAGTCCACTGAGAACTGGGCCTTAGGCCAAACAGGTTCAAAGGATCTGGGTTGGTTTTTTTTTTGTTTAAAGCAAAATCAGGCACTCGGCATCATGGAAAGTGATAGCTTTTATCTTGGAACAGGTGAGGAAAATACAGCTGGAAGTATCTCTAAAGGTTATCCAATTCATGTCCCCTCCCCTAGGCAGGATCAACTAGCAGAGACCCTTGTTCTGGCAGATTTCAGACCTTTCATTAATTTTGGTAGCAAAAGGCAGCTGTGGATTAAAGTCACACATCTGGACGCTCCCAAACACACGGAGAGACACGGCTCACACATGGTGCGACTGAATTGCTCTGAGAAATACACTGCGAATAAGTCTATGTCCATATGGAAAGCCTATAATAAGTTAGGGGAGTACTTTACTCCTGAACAATTTCCTTTACATGTGATGGGAAAAATTCTGAAATAACTGATGTCCTTAAATCTTCAATATTAACACACACGGAGCAACAGTTCCATCTTTATTTTACACATTATTTCTAGGAACTGCAGAAAAGTCTGTTCCTTTAGATAGGCATCTTCCATGTGCAACCGAATATATCACAGTATCAGCTTCTTCGGGAAAAGTAAATATCGTGGCTTTTAAAAACTTTTTAACCTCTTAATTATAAGAACATGGGCTTTTGGAGTGAGCCAGCTCTTGGTTCACTAAGTCCCTCCCTGGTCTCCACTAATGTGTACACACCGATGATTCTCTCACATTCCATGAAAGATAAAATGCAGAGAAATCCAATATGCTGCTTCTCCTTTAGGAATTCATTTGCTGATAAATAGTTATTCTGTCAAGAATTATAACAGCGTAGGGAGACATCAAAAGAATTCGTCCAACTTCTCTCTTTGGCACAGTACACGTCTGCAGTGGCTGCACTGTGCAAGCCATTTAAGAAAATAAAATATAAATCTGCAAATTCAGAGCAGGCATTGTATGGGGTATATACTGCAGACCCAGGCTGTAAGGTGAATTCACTGTCTTTGAAGGCTATAAAATAGGCTTGCAATGTCTTACACTTCCAACAACAAAAAAAAAATATTATTCAAAACATATACACTGCTCTGATGTAAATAAGCAGTGCATATATACGTCAGCCCTGCTTAATTCCTCTAAACAAGGCTTACCTCGTTACTTCGCTACCCTGTAACATTCCATATTGGGTTTGGAAACAAATAACTTGAGCTTCATGAATAACCAAAACGTTCTTGAAAAACCCCTCCTTTCCTGTCTCTTCTTATTCCCTTGCATTTCTATTACCAATGAAAAATACGGTGGGACAAAGAGAGGGAAAGAATGAGAACAACATTACAGGACAGACAATTGTCAAATTAAGCTTTTCTACAAAAAGTTAATTCATCAGATGTTGAACAGCTCCTTTTTCAATGGAGTAAGAGAGCAAGGATATGTTGTATCATATGCATGAGAAAACACACCAAAATACAGTTATTCCTAGTTTTATTCTTTGGTTAACCTGTGGACATGTTTGTTTACCTTATTTTAAACACTAGGCTTTTTTGCTCTGAAACACTTCACTCATCGGTAGATGCAAACTCTTATGATATACATAATCTGTTACTCTATTCCGCATTGAAGCCATGATCTAATT
Organism: Psophia crepitans; assembly: GCA_013399095.1. Lineage (NCBI taxonomy): Eukaryota > Metazoa > Chordata > Aves > Gruiformes > Psophiidae > Psophia > Psophia crepitans. The sequence goes on from VWZZ01001501.1 coordinate 2,628,790, forward strand.
TCTTAGCAATTTCTAACACATGCCAAGTAATACTGAAATACATCATAAAATCCAGACCTCGAATCTTGCCAAGTAATGATGAGTATGGGGAAAATATGTTAACATGTTGTTGTTGGTTTGAAATTTAAAGACTATCCAAGTTTTTTTATTTCAAATTAGCACCAACACAATAACACGTATCTCCTTTTACAACTTATCTATTTCACAACTAATAGCATATGGATTCTTTCTGAAAACATGGTGATTGCAACACACAACGTAGATTCCATTCATTGAAATGGAACACGATTACAACTTGGAAAGAATAATCTCATAGGAACTATGGCAAAAATTATTTCTTTGAAATGGTTGCTGTTATGGAATATAAAAATCACTGATTCCTGCAGTAAACATATAGCCTCTCCACATATAGCCAGAATAAAGAATGCACACTGGTATGTAGATACCCCTGTGTTCAAATCCAAACTACCAGGGATGTGGCCGAGCAAAACACTGCAGTGATCGCGGTGTTGGGATGTTCCACACTGGTGTTTGTTTCCACCTGCCATCTGTCTTGCCTTGTGTTTAGGGAGCAATGAAACCTTGTGTGTTAGCCAGAAAGAGAGATCAAACTGGCTGTGAGGGCACATCTAGCTCATTTCTGACTGCAAGATGAATTACCCCTTATTTCCCATGTTAGCTCATATGTTCTAAACTCCTAGGATTATGCTTATTAAAACTAAGCTGAAAGTCTTCAAGCTAAGAGCCAAAGATCTGACAATTGAACCAAAACCGGGAGAAGTCTTGCAGCAACAATACTACTTTGTGAGAACGCCAAAACGGGGGGAAGGCAGAGTGTAGCAGGAATAGCACGTCTCCACCGTGTGCCACTGCAGTTTTAGGGGGCAGATCTGACAGATTAGAGGCAGCACCGAAGCAGGCACTACAGCTACACCCAGTTCTGCTCCTAGTTCACCTATTTCACTGAAGTTCAGCATGTGCCAAGCACAGGAAAGCTGGTGGGGAGACTCCTTTCATTGTGGAATAGCTTATATGCAATATAAACCACTACCTGCACCTACAGAAGTAATTTACCTGTGATTTCTAAAAGCCAATCTGCCAGCATGCAGGGATCTGTTAACACATCATTCAACTTTGCAGGCTGGCAGATTACTGCCAGAAACGGCAGGTTATCATCTAGATGAGTACAGCAGACAGATATTCCAGCCTGTGAGACAGGGCATTAGCCTGCCTGCAACCCGAGTTCAAAGCCCAAATCCCAGCTGATCAGCATCATTTAACCTAAGCCCCCTCACAGCACAACCACACGACCTTCTGTTACTTCCAGCTAATTTCTCTAAGTTTCCCCCATCATTTCTCCCAGGCTGATAACACCAATACAAATCCACCCACGTTAGCCTAATACAAATTTCCAAACACAAGCAAGGTGCAAACGGTATTCAGGTAGTTCACAAGGATCTCGCTGCCTCTCCATGGCCGGCACATAGCTCATCCCAGTAACTCAAAGGTAATGCTGCATCTGACTAAAAAGCAACATCTTGTGACACCACTTGTGTGAGCCACCATTTCCCCTATCATGTCCATGTTGTGGTGGCTGCCCTAAGGAGCCCAAAATCATACTGAGCTGTTTGTTTTCTCTTATCCCCCGGGTATATATCCACTAGCCCCCAGTGACTCCCATATCTGCTCCTAGTAGCACAGACTACTTTTTTGGGGTTTTTTTGTTTTGGTTTTTTTTTTCATTTCTCTGTCATACAAAATGTCAGCAGGTAACTGTCCTTGCTTCTCTGATGCCATTCTGCATTACAAAACTTAACAGTGCTAAATATAGGTTGATTTAAAGGCAGTCCTTTTAGCTGGAATTTCATTATTTTGATATTTTTTTAACAGACCTTTTGTAATGAGGCAAATGGACCAGCAGCAAGATACCCAAGAATATATTTTATTCAAAGTAGCTAGAAATCCTACCTCTGCTGTGGTAAATTACTGAGCAAAGTATATACAGTGTGCAGCAAAAATAGATTTGATGCGATCACCTGTTCAGCTGCAGCACCTTGTGATAAGAATATTTCAGAAGTAAGGATAATATTTAGATAAGCTCTCTTAAAAAAAATAAATCATGGCAATGAAATAGAAGTACTTGATTAAATACGTATCTCCTAATTTCTTTCAATATCCAAAGAAAAAGCTATGCCCTTCCCTTATTTACAGAAGTAGGTCTCTCAGGAACACCCAGACCCCAACCCGTACACCTTGCCGGGCTAATGTGACTGGGAGAGGTTATTTTTGACACACAGATTTACATTTTTTATAGGGAGCTCAGCAGCATTCTCTTTCCAAAGCTGCTCTGCGCATCTTTAGCCTTAATTACGCACCTGTATGCTTTCATCAGCTTCTGGAATCCTATTTAAAAACCTTGACTGAATGTTTTCTGTTTACAGAGGCTCCCTTTTTGAACACGGTTCCATAATTAGTTTTCTCTGCATCAAAATGCAGAGGTAGTCCTTTCAGATTGGAGACCAACAGCTCCAGTTTTCTTTTTACCTCTCAAAACAATGCTATGGGTTATTTTTTTCTCAAGATAAAAACATTGTCAGATAACACACTACCTAACCTAGAAGTTATTTTCACCAAAAGTACCACTCCCGAGAGCTTTAATTCTCAACAGCCAATGCTTATGTTAAGTCAGAAAGTAGGAGAAAGTAATTGTCATGTCTGTGACTGCTTCCAATATTTTTATTCTCTTTAAATGCAACCAAAATGGCAATATTTTTGTTGAATGTATATCAGCGTTACACTTATGCATAAAAGATAAAGTATTTTCAGATTGGAATGCACTTCAAATTCGGCCTCTCAATATACAAGCTTTTATGCTCCTCTTGAGGACAAGTGAATTAAACTGGAACTTCAATGCTCTGGTACTGTACATGTAGCCAATATAAAACAGACAAGGCAAAAATAATCTGTTCCAAACCCATGGAACAAGCATGTGAATAGTTTCAGTTGCTTCTGGATGTGTTAAATCCAAGTTCCCATGACTGAGAAGTGCAGTCTTTACCACTCCAAAAACACCTTGTGCCACAGCAGAAGGGATGTTTGGGTTTTCAGTTACCATTTCCTAGTCCTGGGGTGGTTACAGCCTGGCCGTACGCACTCCAGAGCGGTGCTGGCATACATAAACGCAATCCTATTGCGGTATCAGCGTCTGAGGAAGCTGTAGGTGCTCTGGTACCTACAGAGGAAACGACCCAAAACCAGTCCGTGGCATGAAGCAGGTCGGTTTTGAATACCGTGGTGCTATGAACGCCACATAATTATTTTCCAGAGTTCAGTCCATGTCATACCCAGCATGTGACCATGCAAATACAGAGCTGCACAGGGCTCCCAGAAGTCGTCTTGGCAATCGTTGCTACCTCAAAACAAGGTCAGCTATAACCTCTTCTCAAATATTTGTCTAACCTCTTTTTAAAAACTCCGGCACAAGAGATATAACAAGCTCTCTGCATTATTTGTGCCTCATGTAACCTTGGAGCTTTTCCCTCCTATCTAAGCGAAATCTCCCACTGTTATTATCTGAATAGCAATTCTAATGGCAATTTGGATCAAAGGAATATGCTTCTTGCTGTGGTGTGAAGAATGGTGAGATGACATTAGTCACTTTGCTTTCCAGTGACTGCCAACTTTTTATGATAAGTAGGGTAGTAAATGAAAATAAGACTCCTGTGGAATTACAAGGAGTCCCATAAAGCTTCTGTCCATGATTCAAAGAAGCCATTTACCACAGCTAAGTGCAGCTTTTCTGTGCAAACAAATATTTGTTTTCCTAGAGGACAAAAATAAAGGTACACTTAAAAGAGCTGAATTTTCATCAGATTAAATTCAGAGGTGGAAGACATAATTCAGGTGAATTAATGAATTACCTAAGCTTCTCAAATGAGCTTTGAGATTTATATGTGACTGAATGTAGCTTTTCTGGATGCAATTAGAGGAACATCTGGAGATGCAGCTAGATAATTTGAAAAACATTTGCAATTTCAGTGGATTATTCAACTGAAGAACGGACAAGTTGTTATTTTTCCTGTAAACACAGATATAACTTCCTAAGTCTTTCAGACTTCTATTCTGTTTACACAGAACACCACCACCACTGGAAAAAAAAAAAAAAAAAAGAGTAAAACATTGGCTAGGATAAGATATTGAAAAGCTAAATAAATGCAGTTAAACATGGCAAATGCATTTAAAAATAAAACTCATTGCCAGCAGTACTCCATTGAATTTCATTACTGAGGAGCATATTGCATAGATATCTTCTCCCTTAACTGCGTATTTCCCCTTGAATTGTTTATGCCCTCAAAATGTAATTAGACAAAGGCCGTAAATGCAGTACTGGAATCCAGAATCAGACCCAGAGTAATTCAACAAGGGTTTACACACGTTTGAAACAGATAAGCCATTCATTATTTTTATTTTAGAAGCTATTTAAATCTCACAATTCAAGTACGTGATATTTTAGTCTAAGACAAATCTCAATTGATCTGAAAAGATCTGCTCTCCTGGGTCTAAATCAAAAAGACAAAACCACAAAGCAAGCTCTCTTTCCAGTCTGATGATGAGTGAGACCCGACAAACCAGGAAAAATAAACCATCAAAAACTTCTAGTCTCTTGTGAACAGAAACTGCACTCCAACATACATACACAAAACATGAAAGAGAAAAGGGAGATCTCTGATTTTGGAGCAGGACCATCGCTTTGAATATCCACTCTACACCTGGGCAATCATGACCCATTGGCCTAAAAGAACAATGACTTCATACTATGTAATTTTTTTTAAATACAGGTTTTGTTTAGTGAAGTTTGAGTACAGCAGGGATGGAAAAAGCAACAGACTTCAAAAATCCTGATTTTCCTAAATAAAACCCATCCTACCAGCTACCATGACAGATGTTTCTATTTGCTCTGTAAGTGGCAGTGCCAGCAAGGTGCAATTTGTGAACACCTGGACTTCTTTTTAGTAATTTCTATTGTCAGTCTACTTATTCAAAAATTTCTCATAAGGTTTCTGAACGACCACAGGTAACTCGTATTAGAAGACAGAAATATCTAGCAATTGAAGGAAGGCCACAGCAGCTTCATATACGTGGATAGAGTAAACCAACCTTGAGCTTCAAGATTTTACTGCCTGTGCTTGTACATGACTCAGCACTAGAGCACTTCTTGGTGCAACACACCTGAACCAGCCTTTCTCCTTCTCAATTGTGAGGGAAAGCCATTAAAAAAAAGAAAAAAAATCAGGAAGAAAGCATAAGCGTGGCACTAAATAAATTGAAAGTTTTGCAAATGATATTGTTGTTTGGCAAGAGCTACAAATAAAAATAATAATAATAATAATAAAAAACCCCACATTTTCCTCTGCCTGCACGTGTTGTGATTTTGGCAAAATTATATTCTGGTACATAGATACAGCTCTTTGATTAAATCCCATCCTAAGCACGTGCTACCATTAATGCCCTAATTTTCCAAACTCTAAGCGCATACATAAGCACAGTAAATCAACAGGATTATTTATACTTAACTACCAGCACAGCGTGTGAAGTTAAGCCTTTTTAAGATCAAGGCCTATGAAGACGAAAACAGACTCAGGGGACCACGTGGTTTCATTCAGATTTTCAGTATTGGATCAAATCACTTAGATTTGCAAAATATTTTTGCACATTTTGCAAATATTTTGGGTTTGTGGGGGTTTTTTGTTTGTTTGGTGGGTTGGGTTTTTTTGTGTGTTTTTTAAATATAATGAAGGTATTATGGAGAACTTATAAAGAAAAAACAACCCCAAACACTCAAATCAAAACCAAAAATCCCCCAAAAAACTCCAACCAAACAAACCAGAACCATTTATCATTTACTGAAAGTGATCAAGATTTTTTCCCCAGCTCTGGTGGGATTTTTTGCTCTAGATGTCTCTATACATTGGACATTGAACACAAGGCACACGATCAATAGAGGCACAAATAAGAGAACAGAGAAAAACATAACAGCATAGATTAGTTGATATAAATTGCTTAAAGTTTCTGTCTCATTCTCTGGCTCTGTCTACTTCCCTTTGCCTAGAGACCCTATTCTAGTGCTGCTGTAGTAAAAGATCATTTAATAGTACAGTACAAACTACTTTACACAAGGACTATCCCAAGCCGGGCCAAACCCCTTACAAATAAGTTGTTATTTCTCTATTTAAATCCAGCAGTCAAAATGCCACATGAAACAATAATTTATAGGTATCATAATTTTGAACAGAACAAATAGCTCATTAGCTGTTGTATTACGCTCATATTAAGTTTGACATAAAACAATGATTTACCCTTAAGAAAAAGTAATCTTTCCTAAAGGAGATGGATTAAAGTCCAAAAAGATATCCCAGCTATTTGTGGTTATTAAAGACCTTAGGATGTGTTTTACTAAAACAATAATTTCACCCAGAATGTCTTCATTAAATGTAAATATGAATTATCGACATATAGCGCTCTGGAGCAAACTCCTATTTATTTCCCTAAAGGACCAAAGCACAATGGTGTCATTCAGAGCTGTCTTCAGATTCTGGACAAGACAAATGAGGGGATCATATACACTTACAGGAAATACTTCAGCACTTATTTATTTAGACAGTACTCTCAGAATTCTGGAAATCGCCACGCTGTAGGAACTATTAGTCTTAATCAACAACCACTAAACATTTGGTAATGAAACCAAATATTGGGACTGGTCTTATTTCTTCTCATTCTCCAAGGGAAAATACCATAACATAGCAGAATTTAAAAAAGTATAAATACATATATATATATCTAGTATATGCATTTTATATATATATACATAAAAAAAGAAATGCATACTAGAATTTCACATGGTAAGTCCTCTGAAATTTTGTTTTATTTTTAACTCATATTTAAAGTACGTGCTTCCTAAAAATACAGGAAAAGTAGTACGGTTCATCCTATTAGAAATCAATTTGCTGAAAAAAAGGCTATTCTGTCAAGAATTATAACAGTATAAGGAGATATCAAAAGGAACTGTTTACTTTCTTTTCCACAGCGAAGGATTTCAGCTTTAAGCTTTGCTTTGAGTTTTCTAATACTACAGTGCCTGTGCAGCAGATATAGCCAGGACAGTTTATAAACATATATAATCTTTCATTTTGCAGTACATTGATATTTAGCGATGTGCAACCATTGTGGAGCAGTTCAGCAGCTGCTCAGCATAGGAAATTTAAATTAAACATTAAAGGCAACCTAATCTGCTTTATGATTAACAGAACTTTAAACATATGGACATCTCAGGCCTGCTTGAACTTGAGCTATTCCTGAATGGTATAGAGCTCTCCAGTGCCAGCAAAATCCTTTTTAAAAATACAGGCATGAGGGAAATTGGGTCCAAATTTTTTACTGGAAAAAGCAGCATTTGTGTCACATCTTCACTGGGACTTCATTGTCTATGAGTACATACACATTAAGCTGCACCATAACCTAACCCTTGGGGCTGCTATGGGTTTTAATGAGAATTACATCAATTAATTATTTTTTTTTAAGGACAATAAAAAATACTTAATGTCAGTTAGACAGATTTAAGATATTACCAAAGCTATTCTAAAAAGCAAATGACAGCTATTGATTGCTGAATATACATCCTGCACGTAATGATGAATTCTCTCTGAGATGAGGTCTTCTGATACGTAATCCTGGGAAAACTTGTGGGTTTCTGGTGCTGACATACAGAATGATGGGGAGGAGGGGAAACAAGTCCATTTTCCAATACTTTCCAGTATTTTCTCATTACTTGACAGGTGTATGTTCTTTTTTTAAACAGTGAAAGTTGAAATAAAAAGATTTTTAAGTGAAGAGTGGGTTGCAGTACCCAACTTTCAGAGATTATGGAATCTGGGCAGCTATAACCAATATATCACGTACTTCTCATTCAGATACATAAGCAAGACATACAGAGTCTGCAAAGCCCCTAATTGTTCACTGATAGAATATACGATCTTCCTGCACATTTTTATTCTTGGCAATATTTCCTCTCCATCAGGAGATAGTCCAATGTCAGCTATATTATACCATGTAAATCTCCATTAAAATTAAGGACAGTGTTTCCACGCATCCCCACGTGTATTGTTTTGCATTTAAACTGTACTTGCACTAGAGAGAAATAGGATTCAACCTGTGGCTAAAGTGCTTGAGTGGGTCTCAGGAGACTTGGGTTTAAGTGTTGTTTGTGTCACAGACTGTACATAACATTGGGGAAAAAAAAATTTAAATTTCTGTTCCCATGTAAATACAAAATACCATTTGCCTACTGGCCCCGATCCTACAGGTAGGCATGGGGAAGAGAAAGTTAGGTCAGAGATTTTATTCACATCAAAGTTAGCAGGTCAGCTCCTGTCACTCCAGGGACCCCATCACAAAGTGGGGAAAGTGGGGTAACTATTTCACAGACTGGTACTGTGTTTGTCTCCAGGTTACAGAGATTAAATAATTTTGAGAAGAGGGTTGAGAGAGAAATTTATTTCAAAACCAAAACAAAAACCCCCTAACAACCCCACACGCTTCATGTAGGGTCACTGAACCAGGATCCTGGTTGCTAGCCCTTGACTTCTCACTACCTGTCCCCCACCGTGAGCTGTCACCTGCCAGCAGTGCCTGCGACTGAAGGACCATGATGGACTCCATCACCTCCAGAAGTCAGATGCCATCTGGGAAAGTTCTGCTGAATACCAACAACTGCTCACATTTTTTGTAGTCCTCTCCCATGTCTTAACTCCTTCTTTCTCCAGCACTTGCAGCAGCTCAGCACAGGCTAGTGCTACAATACTTGCACTTTTTTAAACACTCTGCACATTACAAAATACTTTCACATCATGTTTAATTCCCTCCTGTTGCACTTCTTCCCTGTCTTATTTATCTGAAGCTCATGGAGGCTTTCCAGATTTTAGCTCTTGGGACTAGCATCTACACAGTTAATTTTAAAGCTTGAAGTAGTAAAATCACCTCCAAGCAAACCCCTCGTGAGCAGTATGCATTGCCATTCATTTCTAATCCCTGCTTCTCTACACCCACAGGAAATAACCGTGAGAAATATGGGTACTATGAATCATTTATGGTGTTTCCCTTGCATGAAAAATTGCTTTCCTTACCTATATGATCAGGGTGTCCATTTCAGTTTGTCATGCCTTTCAGACCGCAGCAGCAGGTCAAAATAGAGGCAATTTTCTACCCAAACCCTCACAAGGGCAGATAACTGGAGCAGTTTTACCTGAAATGCAATTGTTGCCCTTCTGCTAATTGCCACATTGCTCACTTTGGAGCTGAATCCTGAGGCAGCTACCTCCAGCCCATCACTTCGAGCAAGCGTCACTTCAAGAAAGATAAGTTTCCTGATATAGTGGTGCAGAATAATGCAGTTGTTTGGGCAATAATGAAGTGAAAAATGGTGCAGAAAGTTAAAAAGTCAGTTTAATATAATTCTGGAAACATCATGTTTACATTAATTTAATTTCCATTCAGTTCAGTACAGCGAGTGTCTGCATCTGTTAACTGATAACTGGTTTTCCAATTATGGTGCTCATAGCAATAATCACTTCAGCACAGGCATCAACCCTTTCCTCCAAACGGAGAGCTTGGAAACCATTCTGAGGAGGTGTGAGAAGCTGTGGTGGGAGCAGGGAGAGGATGGCACTGTCTGGGACAGTGTTACTTCCCTCCACTCTTTCAGGTACAGCTCACCTCTACTCTGCAACAGCTCTGCGAGCTCCCGGGCTCCTTGACAAGCAGGGGTGTTGGGAAGGGGAAAAGACTTGCTGATTTTACACTTTATCAACTAACTCCCATCTGAGGTAGAAACATCTTTGTATTACATACAGTACCACCAGCAACTGAATCTAAAGCTAAAGCTGAAGTAACTAGTCCAAACCCAGCATTCAAAGCTATCAGATCTTGCACACAGAGACAAGTCTGTCTAGTATTTCCAGGCATTATTTATCCCAAGTTTGTGATATTTTGGGGTTCTTTATCCAACACTCCTAGTTTTTAACCACAGAAACTTAAGGCAAACAAAATCAAATTAAGATCTCCAGCTGGCTTCAGACCTAGCGTCATTGTAATTTTTTCATAAGAAGAGAACAAAACCTTGCTGCTTGCTGTTAAAGTCAGCCTCAGAAGGGTGGTGCATTAGCACTGGGATAGCCATGATAATCAGCAGTTTACTACACTGCTTATTTTAAATATTTTCTACCGTAGCAAAGATTGCCACAAGGCTTTAGGTTTCTGCTAGTAACTAGTAATGTTCTGGACTTATCATGCATAAACTGGACTTCCCTAACTGCAAGGAAAGAATGGAAAAAAAGGAAAAGTAAAAGCAGCATAGATAAAATGAGAGAAGGGAATATATATACTTAGAAACTAAGATTTTCAAAGCCAGTCAGAGAAATTACATTTCGTCTCCTAATTACAGTGGGAATGTCAACTCCACAATGACCACTCAGAAAAGTTCAGCCATCATTCTGCTGCTCTCTCCATTTGATGCCTCAAATTATGCCACCTATCAGCACTTTACGTTCTTCTCCAACGCACGGTGACTCACATCTCACTGTAGGCATTGGTGGACTTCTTAGCCTCCTCCAGAACTTTCATTGTCTGACTGACTTAATGAAACGTGGGCTTCTTTTTTCTAACATCTACAGCAATTCTGTACTTAACTCTGAGTTACCTGAATTTTTATATTTTTAAAAATAGCAATTTTCATGTACATTTCACATCGTATTTGCAGATCTCAAAGCACTTCTGCAAAGGATATTTTTCCCACTTGCTTCACAAAAGAGAAAGAATGAACAATCCCATTTACTCATTTGCTACAAGACAACAATTTCTAGCCCATCACAATGATACCATGTACTCTCTTTCATCGGGTAGTATTGTTATCCTAACAATACTAAAGATGGTAATAAAACACGCAATAACACCAACCATTTTACATGTTGAAGCAGCAGGAAAAAGGACTCCAAATCGCACTCTAAAGATCCTGCGAAATCAACAGGCTCATCGTGCGGAGAAGAAGCTCTAGAGCCACTTCAAACTGGAGCAATAAAACATGCAACAGATCACAAGCTCTGCAGTTAATCTAGTGCTTTACTTCATAGTCTTTTACAGCAGAATGCATTGATACCATGCTCCAATAGGCACAGCAATAGATGGTAGGATGTAACGGCTTCTCTGGATCCTAAATAGGAGGCTTCATGGAGGGGGGAACTGTTCTCCACTCTGTGGATCTGTTACTTTTCGGAAGTGCTAAAAACTATTTCCTTCCATCAGCCTTAAAGGAACAACAAACCAGGCTAAAGTGCATCATGTTCACATTCAATATCCTGGCTTCAATAAAGTCTCGAGTCTTTCAGAAGATGTGGAATGAGTTTAATTTCAGCATCATTTGACTAAATCTTACCCCTAGGTTTGCTTAATTATAGAGACACTAGAAGAGAGATGAGATCATAAATCTCACACGGTGTTGGGATGCGACGCTAGTTAAAATTCAGCTAATAGAAGCGAGGCGCCTCCTGTGAGATCAGCATGGATACTCCATAGAAACAATAGTAAAAAAGCACAACTATATTAATTATGTGCAATACTTACTAGCTTGTCTTTTCCAATATATTTACTGTACCACACTCTGGACATCTGCAAGTGCTTTATTATTCATTTCTCAAACACCAAGCACACCGTGCCTCCCTGTTTGTTTTTTCATCTAATTCCTAGTGGCTTCAGAAGGAAGATACAGAGAGAGGAGAAAAGAGCATTCTTGTCTGCACAGAGAGCCACAGCCCAGAGGAACAGAATGATTTCTTCAGCACCTCACTGGGAGTTTGTGCAGAACACAATGAAAACCAGATGTCCCTCCTGTCATCCCAACTCGCTATCAGTATTTTTAATAACTGACTCAGATAAAGATAAAGTCTTTTTAATTAAATGGCCTTAGACTTCAAATAAAGATGATGAAGTTCACAGGTTTTCTTGAAGCACATCTCTATTCATACCAACACGGCTGAGAACTGGAAGGTACTCAATAGACCAATCGCAAAAACAACAAAAAGCAGAGACAGCACACAGGCGATCAAATTAAGACCCAGCAGATCTTAAAACTTCCCCTGCAATTCTGTCTATTTAGTCTTTTGCTTTGTATATTTTTTAAAAGAGAGTGTGACAGGGAGAAAAGGTACAAAATATTATCCACAGATGGTTTAGAAAAATTGTAAATGGAACTCCAGAAGGAGGCTTTTATGTCTGGGCTACTCTGATAAATCAGACTACTGTCAGTCCCAGGTAATGTAAATCGCACAGTGCAGTTTTGATGTGACAAATGCATTGATCCTTGCCGATAGTTGTTTTGCATCGTTTATTTGAAACGCACACCAAGTCAGGCTTATAAGAAAATTTTCTTAACCTGAGATAAACTTCTCCATTGACTTGAGTCAAGTTTTGTTGCAAAATGCAGATCCTGAAACTTTCCTCTGGATTGTTTTTTAATTAACACCTTGCTCAGAGCTAATTCACAGTCTTTAAAATGAGCCAGTGAGACACTTTCATCTCTTTCCCTCTACATCATACTTTTTGGTTGATGGGGAAAGCTTCTTCTGGTCTCCCCGTTTAAATACTTCTGGTACACATTAAACAATAGCCTGGTTATATCTTTCCCTCGTTATCCAGGGTGTAACACAGCATCTCACCTGTTTAGGCATAATTTGCTCCAAATAGCAACTTCTCTGACTACACTGCAGTCCTATTCAAGTGACATGCCTGCATTGTTCAAACAAGTCCAGTGTCACTGTGACACATCTGTTACGGAGGATTCGGGAGTGTTTACTCATGTAAATCATGCATTTATTGTTATGGTCCAGTCTTTTTTTTGGTGCTACCATTAGTTGCTCACACTCAGTCCTGGATGTACTCCCACTGATCAAAAAGCCAGCGTGGCAATCTAACTAAAAGCAACCAGTTTTGCAGACCCTTCCTGTAACTGTCTGCTTCAGGAGCATGAGAAGAGCATTGCAGAACCCTGCCTTAGAACAGAATAGAATAGAATCATTAAGGTTGGAAGTGACCTCAAGGATCATCTAGTCCAACCATCCCCCCTTCAAAACGCCCAGGAATTGCTTTGTAGAACTTCACATGCAACATGGCATATAGCTAGAGGAAAAATTGTTTATTTCCAGTATTATTCAATATATTGTGATTAACAGTAGAAACTAAGTCCTCGGGTCAGTCTGAACCTTCTGCACAGCTTCTGGTGGCGATTGCTTTAAGTTGCAACTTGGGAACTTCTCATTGAACTCGCCTAGAGGTAGATCACACACATTATACAAAGGCTACAAATGGAGCTGTTGTCTTTGAGAGTTAGACTAAATAGAAGATTGTGCTTCAAACTGCTTCATGTATAAGACGGTGATCTTAGAGTGAGAGAATCCCCTGACTTATTGCACATAATCTATATGGGTTAGGATCTCTCCATGCAGGGCTGATATATCCATAAAGGTGGCAGAAGCTTAATTCTGCGGCACATTTTGATTTCAAGTTTTATATTTTATATATATGCATTATAAGCAGATATAATCCTGAGAATTGTCTTTGTTCCATTGCAACAGCACGTTCCATTAGGGTGTTACAGCTAAAAGAGCAAAGACCATGGCAGTATGCCGTTCCACCTCACACGTCTAACCAGTTCTGTTCATAATTTTCATACGAACTTCTCAAAAGAGCTGCATTTATCTTTCTTACTTTCACTCACCAGTGAAACTCTTTCCAGATTGCTAGATATATGGGAGAGCAAGCAATTAACTTTAACCAAATGCCCTCTCTTGTGTTCTTGCAAATTATTCCTATAGAGAACACATCTTATGCAAATTCTTATGTGCGCTGACTCTCGCAGACCAATATCTGTAATGCCTCTGCACCAAATCAAAACATTCCAATCCATTCCAAACAGCACTTTTATCTGGCAGCTTGTTTTTCTGCTTTTATTCTTTGGAGTACCAGACACCTGATGTTTTGTATGAATAATAATAAAATATCTTTCAAATAAACCAAACTAAGAAAAAGATATTTTTTCCAGTAATTTTTCTGTTTATTATAGAAATGCTATGTTGGAAGTATAGCTAAGCAGCCTAAAATCTTGATTCTGTTGAGACACAAGATAGCAGAACAATTGACATTTTCTACTGATTATACACAGGGTAATCCTCAGAGAGAAAAATAAGAGTAAAGAGATGGAAAACTGAACTGAGCGTTTCACTAGTGCTGCTGTTGTCTGAATGTTAATCAATAAAGCAATAAATAAGCTGCCAAGTTGGGCATATCTTAGCTGTGGATTTTGGCCATAATTCTCTAGAGCACGTTTAGGGAGAGAAAGAGGTTGATTTCTATCGAATTTGTATTCAAATTTAAGCTTTAGAAACAAAATACAGATCTTCAGTTAACACTGAAGGAGTCCTCTCTTTCTACTTCAAGAAAAGAATAAAATCATTTTTTCGCTACAATGTTCGGAAATCTGAACTTCTCTATGAGCTAATATGCAACGAGTCTTATTTTTTTCCTGTGAATGACTCTGAAGAAGGTGCATATAGAAAAAGCATACCATCAACAATTATGAATTACATACTTCAAAAAATCCTAAACTTCTAAATACACCAAATAAGACAGGTACACAGCCTTAAGATTTCTACAAAATATATTTTCCACCCTTGCAGGTTCTCAGGACTTTTGTCAACAAAACCATGGCTGACCTGGTAGTCCTTCTTTAAGCAGGAGGTTGGATCAGAGACCTTCAGAGGTTCCTTACAACCAACACTTCTCTGATTCTATATGTGTGTCAAAGTAAAAACAAAAACTATTTTTACTTATTTCATTATTCTATTTTCTGATTCTATTTCATCAGTATGGTTAAAAAAAAAAGAAAGAAGAAAGCTTATATTTACCAGAAGGAACATTCGTGAAAACAATCAATTGAGAAATGACAGTGACTCATCCAGATAGAAAATAAATAATAACAATTTAAAAAAAAAACAAACTCTCATGTGAAACACATTCCAATCAAATTCAAGCAAAAAAGCTGAAAAATAGAAAGGCGTTTAAGATACTACAATGAGCAAGCTAAACGTTACACAATGGAGGCAGAAGTAAGAACAGTCCGTACTGCATGAAGAGTGCAGCGCACCCTCTTCAGAAATACAGCTCTGCACTGGAGCAGAAAACAAAGCATGATAACCCAGGAGCAAATCAATTAATTGGAATTAAAATTAAAGGAGAATTCTTTAGGAATTAGAACTACCTGCTTCAGTAGTTTTGTTCTGAATTGATACATTAATACATATCTGCTACTTTTCTATGTTGGGAATACATGGAGGCCCAGTGACCTTGCTATGTGACTATCTAAAATTCTTCCATGATTTGCCAACATTAATCTTAAAACCTTAAGTCCCTTCAGAGTGCAGACCCTTCCAAATGTTTCTGTTCCCTTTCTGAAATACGCTTTCCAGATGGGTGGTTACTCTCCAAGCTATGTCCACACCTACGTTCTCTCTACAGAAAGCGCGTTTTTGTATGAGAAGTCATAGGCATTACAATAGATCTTTTTATTTCTACTGGAAGCAGAAAAGGTGGGATACAAACTGAACGGGAGTGTCAGCTTTCCCAAGGGAACCTGCAGGGACCAGCCTGCTTCATTTAATTGTAAAAGAAGAATTACAGAGAGAAGCAGCTCGCAATTACTTTCAAAATATTTTTTCTGAATTGTCTTTTTTTTTCCCAAGGGAGGGAACCTCACGTGACAAAACAAACAAACTTCACTTTTTTAGTGAAAACTGGCTGCCCCTCAGTTTAAAACAAAAAGTTGGTTTTCATTGATAATGATTCCTGAAGGTCGCAGTTCCTGCTGTGCTTTATTTCTTATTGCTGACTACATGTACGACCTTTCCAAAAGTAACTTCCACTGTGTCAGCCCAAACTCAACTTTCTGTGCATACACACATCTTACAGGGACTGTCTTCACGCGACACACCGTCACAGCCTGAACAGGAGCGCCCAGCAGATCTCAGGCTCTGGTATGCCTAACCTCAGTCCTGGACCATGAATAGCTTTCCAGATGTTTAGCAGAACTACTGCTCTTCCTAGCATGGTATGTGGTTAAAGACCATTTTAGGCTGCTGCCAGAACATAAACACGCTACAAGTCAGCTAGTTTCTATGGAAACCACACTCAGTAAGACAGACACAGTAGGTCACTGCTTCAACAAAAGATAAACAAACCGGGAATAGCTAATGTGTGAAACCTCAAATTATTTTCCCCTCTCTACAAGAAGGCTGTTTGCCCTCAGTGATAACTCTGGTTAAGCAGCAGCACATGCAGAAAGCGTAGACTGAACACTCCAATAGTTTTTACTAATTTGGGAAGCACGTTTTTGGCATTTTAAAAAGATTTAATTTTGTAAGGCGGTAAACCAATGCACGATTCCTTCGAAGGTCTCAATTTGGTTCCTTAAAACAGTGAAATACTCAAAATTATCAGTTTTCTCTAAAGCTGAAATCTTTGTTTGAAGACTGTCCCCAGTCACCCATCAGTTTAATCTCTATCCATTTTACAGACTCTTCCTCGTCATGCGTTAAGATGACAATCAGTGGTGCCACAAAAATAAAAGCTGGATTGTCAAAGAAACTTTGAAGATCCTTGGATGCCCAAATCTCTTAGGAGCATGTGGACATTTCACTCAAGCTTTTAAAAGAGGTAAAGTCCCAGAATGATTACTTTTAGACATACCAATTAAAAAAAAAAAGAACCCAAAACAAACCCCAAAGCATTCCTACTTCCTGATCTGAGCCAACTAGAAAATTCAATTCAAACTAAAATTGATAACAGCAGCAGTTTCTCTGCAGTATGCCCCCACCAGCAACTCTATTTACCAAGAATATTCATCCCAGTGAAAGAACACCACCACAAAGTAAACGGAAACAGGCACGAAAGGGTTACAAAAGACAATACCAAAGATTATTTTCACATTCAAATATTCATGTTTTTCTACTATTCCTGGTTTTATAAATAACGTAAGAGCTAGCTGGCGTAGCAAGAGACCTAATTATAAACAAGTTATAATTAAATACCATCTCTAAATTATATAACATAATATCAATATGAATGTATTCATTATGTAAATGGTTATTTTATTGCTCATTTAAAATACATAATGAAAATGCAGATAGTAGGTGGACAGCATGCTAAATAAGGGCACAAATGAAGGAAACATATCTTGGCAGAGACAGAAGATGTAGGTGTGAAAGAACAAGAGCAACACTTAGTTGTTTCTTTGATAACAGACAAGAATACAGGCTCATGAGCTGGTCTCATGCATCATATCCAAGTTTGAAGATTTCAGTCATCAGAGACGTTCACCATGTTTGATTTGAATTTCAGGAGCCTCTCTGCTTTCCCTCTCAAGAGGGCATGAGAAGAATGAGGAAGAGACAGACACACCCAAACTCCTGCCATTTTCTCTATCAGAATCTCAGTCCAAAATAAATTCAAGAACTCCTCCTATATGTGAGAGTGACCAGCACTAAGGATTGAAAGAGATACTTGAAGAATTTAAAAGACATTTTTCAACTACTTGAGCTCCTAAGACAGGCAGCCAGAGGCTAAAGACCTCACGTTCTCTGTGGACCAGGCCAGGAGGAATACTTACAGGCCCGTGGTACACAGGTAAGTTTCTGAACTATGGTGAAATAACTATTCATCAGCCCTGACCAAAGCTGGGAATCTAGATACTCCAGGTGAACTGTATTTGTAATTATTTCAAAGAAACCAGCATATATCATTATTAACCATGTTTACAGGTCCTAAGTGCAGAGCGCAGCTGGATCAGCTATCAAACACTGTGTCGGTTCAGAAAAATCACCATGAAAAGCATTAACTACTCTATGGGGCACCTGCTGAGTGCTCATACTCAATTTTGACAAGAACTATATTTATTTTGCCAGAATGTGAAGGAACACGATTTGGCATTTCCCAAAGAAGGCTTTCTTTCTCCCTCTCTGTATTTAATGTCTTGCTTATTTCACAACCCCTGGTTCCAGCTACTGAAGTTGTCATCTTGTAGACACTTAATGACAACGTTTAGCTCTTGAGATTTTATGTAAGAAAAACATCGTCAGTGATTTCAGAAACAGTTCCTCATTTTGAGTGTCTGTCTTGTGAAATCACAAGTGTAAAAATTAGTAGTGCTCAGCACGCAAACCAAATATTTAAATATCCTTCAAAAATAAACATTCTGCCAAACTTTTACTCACATCTTCTCAGAGTCCCACAAAAAGCTTCAAGCCAATTCCCAGCTCACTCCCTCCAGCTTCTCTCCAAGCTCCCTTATTTTTCCCCAAGAGGTCCAGCGTATCCTTTGCTTCCTTCTCCTTTAGACATCTCC
The DNA here is from genome assembly GCA_013399095.1 of Psophia crepitans. Classification (NCBI taxonomy): domain Eukaryota; kingdom Metazoa; phylum Chordata; class Aves; order Gruiformes; family Psophiidae; genus Psophia; species Psophia crepitans. Next base: position 2,647,286 of record VWZZ01001501.1, read on the forward strand.
TGTTTAATTTCTTAATTCTAAGAATAATACTACTCATCATTTAGCAGGATTTATCAGTCGTACTTAATATCATCACAGCACTGGTATATGCCCGCTGCTATCTTAACCACCTCATGATTTAAAGCTTCCTAGTTGTTCAGCATTGCCGCTGTAGTAAGAGAAAAATCTCCTTACCGTGTACTTCAGTTTACCAAACTCCTGACTCTTACCACCACACTAAGCAACTCTCTGAAAACAGACTCACCGGGGAAATCCCAGTTTGCAGATACCAGTCAGACTCAGCTGAAGCAACAGGTAGGGAATGTCCTTTCATTAATTAAACTGCCTTGCAGCTGATTTGGCACAGGCCTCTATTATAATTAGTAACACTTGGTTAAGCCCAAAACCCCCCAAACATTGGTGTTCGCAGTGAAAACCCAACCAAAATACCACCGCCTCCAAGGCACCATTACCAACAACCAAAACTCTTTTAGACTAAAATTACATGCATTTCAGTATCAATTTTCAAAAGAATTAAAGGTGGATTTTCAGGCCTACCTTTTTTTCAAGCTGCACCGGGAATTTCTAATACTTAAAGTTTCACTGTTTTAATTACCTCATTACCAGCTCTGGATTGAAAGCCCGTTCTGAAATTCAGAAAAACTTAGGTTTTGCTAGTGAATAATTTGTTTTAATAAATTAAATCTTTGTCAAGTTAGGGAGAGACCGATGTCCAGCTTGCAAGCGTTTAGGCGTGCGGAGCTGTCCCCTCATTCAAGGCCCCTCACTGTGTGCTTCAATATGCATTGTGAGTCGTGCCGTTACCTGGAATGGGATTGATTCCAGCATATAAACTGGGCCAGAATGTAAGGCTGTGCTGCAGCTGGATACTAAGTTGTCTTATGTACTTTAATGAGTAAGATATGTATATCTTCAAGGTTTTTTTCCCCCCCCTCTTTCTAGACAGGAATGAGATTCTTCTTCAGGCATCAGGTTTGCAGACTGAAAACCCTGTTGTTATTTTTCAGGCAATTCTTCCTTCAGTAGAGTTTTATCCTGAAATATGTTCAGAGTTTGAGTTTTACAAAAGGATGACTCAATTTTGTATTTTGAGATGCTAACTTGTTTCTGTTCAAATGAGTGCCACTTTTGGCTCCAGGTCAGGAGGCGAGCAAGTTAATAATCCTTTTTTATCCTGCCACCTCTCTAACCCAGGACTCCAATGATGCCTTCCTCAGAAATACCAGGGTAAGCACCCCAACACTACAGAGGCAGTGTGGAAAACAGAGAGATTATTTTCTGGAGCCTTTACTCTGAACTTCACAAATGATTGTTCCAATAAATTCATCTGGGCTTTAGCCTGTTCAGTCATGCAGCGGAGGAGAAGCCACGATGTTAGCTTTGTTGGTGCCCCAGCTAGTGGCCGTGTCAGCGGTCAGGTCAACCAACTCCATCCCACATGTGGGTCAGGAGAGTGGGATGGGAGCAGGACCAGCTGTGAGCAAGCCCAGTTCTGGAGATCTTATACCTGATGCATGACATCCATCAGGTCTGCGCCTGCATAACGAGGGTAATTAATCTTTTGTTGGAAGCTATTTAGTTTTGCTGTCTTGGAGCATACAAAATATGATACCTATTCACAAAAGCTTGAGCTATCTTTTCCAAGGTAGAATCTGGAATCTGTTGTTAAATGAATAAAATTACTCAGTGTCTTTCATAAGCGTGAGCTGCTGTTAAAGTGCTGCGATTTGCTCAAAGATTACTCAATAAATACTTCAGAATATGGCTTCTGGACCACAAGGATAATTAGCCATGCATAGCAGGCTGAATTTCCGAGACCATGTTTTTCCAGTGATGAAAATTCCATTATAAATGGCCTTTTATTTACATGAATGCAAACTATGTTTTCATCAAGCCTTCCTAGCACCTCCACCACAAAATTTAAAAATAACCCTTTCATTAGCAATTACTAAGTGTCGGTACACATAGGTATTTCTGCTGTAGAAGTCTGCCCAAAAGGATTAGAGCTATTGACTAAAATGAGGTGAAAAAACTGCAGCAACTTGCATCATGCATTATACATAGCACGAGAAATCCCAGTGGCACCCAGACATTGGAGGCAAAATTTCCTCCTCAGATCCTCATGGTAATAGCTGAGTTGGGTATTCTGCACACGGAGAGAGAGCAGATTCCCCCAAAGTCAGGCTGACATCAAGGTGCAGTGGCTGAATATCACCATCCAGTATAATCCCAGGAGGGAGAATTTGCACTGAATTTCTAACACTTTAATGCACATGTGTGAATTTAAAGAGAAGGTGGTGGAAAAGCAAGAGTAATATGCGATTCGAGGATTTTTAAGGGTAGAAATAGACCTACATGTGAGGGTCTGGAGGTGACATTTCAGCCAAAGAAAGAAAATTCAGCCCCCATTTATTAAGTTTAAGGTGCTAGTTTCAAAACCGTGGAGTCGGGTCATTTTATACCTCAATATAAAACTACTGTCATACAAGTACAAGCAGCATTACGTTGTCTTTAACCTCCGTTATCTGAAGTCACATTAACATGCTAAAGTCAACTGCAAATAGAGAGGGAAAGAACTTGATATATCACAGAATAGAAGTGGGATTTTGATCAGTGGATGGAAAAACATCTCCGCAATGATACAGTGTGGAAACACTGCTAGCAAAATTTGCTGTGCCCCATTTGTTTTTTACACCCTTTGCCACACTGACTTTATTAAGTGTGAATCTGGAAATCCTCCCAGCTCATGCAGAAGGACGTTTACTGGGTGAATTCTAAACTGATGATGTTTCAAGGAAGAAGCAGAAATCATCCCAAAATTCAACAGCTCACAGTGTGAACAGGCAAAATATTCACCCCACTATAGCTGCTCGGAGCTTAAAGCGATTACATGATGTGGTACGAACTGAAGAGTCCGTCCTGTATGTATCCAAAAGGTTCAGGTTTATTTTCCTCTCCATTTGACTAGGAAAATGCTGGCAGAATCAGTCTTTTTTCTTCTTTTCAGTTGTTGCTCAAGATGCAGCGTAATTACTTGTTTGATATTTGAGAAGCAAACTCTAGAGCCTACATCATAGTGATAAGATTTCAAGCAAAATATAGCTGGTTTCTACTACCTTTTTTTTTTTTTTTTCTTAAACTTCTCACTCAGGATTCTTTTCTCCTCACATTTCACACCAGGGACTTTGGTGTGACTGTCAGCTAGAAAATTGTCAATTAACTAAGGGAACTCTTCTCTTCTCTACAGCTCTTCTCATTAATGAGAAGAAAAGGAGGAAAACAAAGAAACCTTAACTGATTTATCTGGGTATCTCTCCATATAGCCAAGATTCAGTCATAAGAAAATACAGTAGAATCCGTCATATCATGCACTCCTCAGTAAAATGAAACTATTTACAGAGCTTGTCAAAGGCTCCCATTGCTTCTAATTTTAACTGAGATTGCAGAAACATTATTAAATGCAGTTGAAGTGGTTAAAATTGGTCCTTGTCAGGGAGACTCCACTCCTGTCCCTCTCGCTCAACACCTCCCCACTGGACAAGCCCTGACAAGACCTTGTCTCAGGAGCTGCCTGGGGATCATTTTGTCCCCAGGCATTCAGATCTGCTTCTCTATGGGGCTGGTAAAGAAAGGACAGAAAGGAGAAGGGAAGGAGTTTCCTCAGGGACTCTTCCACCTTCTGGAATTATAAATTCTTCCTTCTACTTTTAGCCTGACAGGTCTACCAATGACTGTGCTTATGGAGATGTACAGGGAAGGCAGCTCACAAAAACCAAGGAAAGCAGGCTGCTTTATTACCCTCATTAAAGTGAAGATGCTTTTTAAAGAGGGAGGAATAAAGCTGAGTGAAGAAAGGAATGGGGGAGGGAGGGAACTCCACGTCATGCTGGGAGAAAAGTGAGGGAACACTCTAGACTGGGAATTTCCTGGGAATTGCAAGGATCTAAGCGTCACATGCAAACACAGCCTAGGTTGTAACGATGCTGGCATTTCACATGGGTTATAGGTGCCTCAGCGGAGAAACTGGACCTAGGTCAATGATACTGCAAAACAACACATGAACAAAAATGTCTTAATAATGAGTACCTTTCACATTGCCATAGATGTACTTGGGTAAAAAGCTGGGGTAAGGGTATCTGCACTGGGGATAAGGGATTCTCATTCACATTCTCTGAAGTTCAAAATAGTCCCATTACTTCCCTTTAGGTGGCTGCATATCTTAGCCTCAACCGTTATTGTTAAGGCTCTAAAATTGTTCACTTCTTGAGGCTAAGTATGTAAAAACACTGCAGGTGTATTTCAATAATTCATTAAATTTAATCAGTCTAGTACCACCGTAATTAGCAAGGTAATATATGCATAAACAAAAAGGTAATCAACATTAAATATTTAGAAAAATATTATTAAGACAAATTCCAATAGGTGCTAGGTTTTAAAACACTAAACATATATTTATTTTGCATTATTAAAAAAAACAACCTCTGAATCCATTAAGCAAGTAGAAGATGAGAAAACCCGTGTGCCAAACCAACCCAAGTTTCCCCAATGTGCAGTCTACTGCAGAATCATGGCCTAAATATCTTTGTAAAACTATTTTCATAAAAATTATACCCTGGTCCCCACGTTTACACAATAAAACTGCAATTATAATTGGATGGACTCTAATTTTGTTACCGCATATCTGGTTTTCTTCAGCATATTCAATTTGGTTTCAGCGTGCACGTAGCATAGAGATGCCCTACAGTGCTAACGCAACGCATCCAGAGCACGTCAGCCTCAAAGCACGTGCAGCTTCTCTGCCTTATTTTATGTGGGGTTTCTTAATTGTTTGTTTTAGCAGGAATCTGCACAGGGGAGTGTGCTTATGTGTTTCTACAGACCTCTTGTGTTGTAGCAGGTTCTGGTAGGACACTGAAAAAAAACCCCAAATTTTACAGCTTTTATGAAGTGGAGGTTGCATTATATCTACACATCTAGTGTCAACAGTGAAGTAATATTAATTAATGGTGTCTCAAAGTTCAATTCAGTCACCCCAGTACTGAGAATTTGCTTCAAAAACTTGTAACTTTGGTGTCTTTTATGCCAAAACCAAACACCAAAAGCATCTTTTCAACATAGAGTTTAGGAACTCAAGAACAGTTCCTTGCTCAGCTCTTTCCTAGGCTAGATAAATGATTTAATTTTTATTAAATAATGAATTTTCTCTTTCATAATTTTCCACCTATAAAATGGAGACAATACATTTAACAATATTGCCAGAAGACTACATTAACACATTCACTCCATTAGCTGCAAACAAGTGAGAGACAACTATTTTCTACAACAGAAGGATTCTCATCTCTTTTTATAGATACTGCATGGGTTTTTCAGTTTTGCTGTCCTCATACTCATTTTGAGCTGCTTCATGATCTTTAAACAATGAAAGAAAGCTGTTTCTACAGAGCTGTTATTTTGCTTGTTCACATACCAAATGTTAGTCCTTTTTTTTTTCCAGGTTTGGTTTTTTTTTCCCCCTTGGTATTTTGAGATAAGGTACTCCTAATGCCTGATGACTTCAGAGGACACAGGACTTGTTCATAGTGTTTTGAGTTTTCCAAGCAGTGATGGTAAACTGCACTCCAGCATTAGAGTTTTGCAGGACTAACTATGTCATGCCCAGTTTAACATCAGACAGATAAGTGTTATTAAATGAGCCCCTAAATGTAATAGAATTATAGTGGGGAAATGTAGTAATAAAGTAAATTATCTCTATATGATCACATAATATGGAAATAGGCTTTCTTCACTTTATAGTACCTTCAGACACACAGTTTATCTCTGGAATTTTAAAGATGATTTGCTGAATGATGCTGCACACTTTGCAACTAAATGTACTTTAATTGGTTTAATCCCCCCCCCCCCCCCCCCCCCCAATAAACATGGAGAGATTAAACTTGTTTGCTTAGCAAAACTAGTCACCAATTTGTGCTAATTTGTTTTATTTGTAGTTTTTCTTTTGGAAACAGCAGTCAGCTACATCTGATTAGCTTTTTGTTTTGGTCAGCAACAAACTGATGAAATAAAGTAAAATCTATCTTAAGCTAAATATTAACAAGCCACATTTACAGCTGAAATGTAAATGTGTATTTTTTCGTGTCAAACTTTAACAATGAAATAGAGGCTTCTTACTAACATTTTAAAAATAATTAAAAAAAAAAATGTAATCTAGAAGATGATGTAATTCCACAGCTGTTTCAAGATTGGGTGGTGTTTGGGCCTTTGGTGAGGCGCATGGTATTATGTCACAGCCAGGTTTGTTTCTGTCCAGGCAATATTTAGAATTTACAGCTATGCCTTCAAACACCACTCACAGACTTTAGATTAATAAAAATATATTGTTAAACTTCAGACTAGTAAAAATAGACCATTAAACTACATTTTTCCCTTTGCTCCCAAGGTCGAGTCTAAACATATATTGAGAAATGTAATATATTATATCCTATACATAACGGCTGTGATTTGTTCTTACTTAAGAAACACCGCAGCGTAAAGATGACTTATGTGTTTACCTCAAATATTCACCTAACTGACAACAGGTCTCGGGGAATCTCAGCAATGGCTTAAAAAGTTACATTAGCACAAAGCCTTAAATGTCACCTGTACTGTAAACCTTTCTTTAAACAAAAATACTAATTTCCATAGTTAAAAAAATCAGAGAAAGTCTTTATTTTTAAAAAGACAAGCACTCGAATTTTATAAGATATATTGAATCAAATTATGCTTTTGTATTTCTTAAAAATTTTATAAAAACAACAGGTTTGATCTTCTCTAGCCTTTTTACCTGTGAAGAACTTGATATAGAAAAGCACATTCCTAAATATTATTTACAGTTCTCCTTTCTCCTATAGATTGCAATACGAGCAGCCTGCTATTTTTCAGGCAACAAGAAGAAAAAAAAAAGAAAGCCCTGCCCAAAGAATACACAATTAATACCCTAGATAACCAGGGACAGCATTACTTAATTTATCCCATAAGTTTAAAAGAAGAAAGAGACTTCTAAAAGCTTTTATAGTGCTTCCTCAATTGGAAATTGCTTCTTTAGTAAATGTGTTAAAACAAAAAATACTTTTCTTCTATAAGTCTGCATCAGGCAAAAATCACTTCATGCCACAAAATATTTCAGGAAGGAAAGACCATCACAAAACACTGTAAATAACAATCTTCCCTAACCCTAAATTAAACATTTACTAATATTTATTGCACACGCTTATCATCACGCATTACAAAAAGCGTACGACAGGACTGTAAAACAGTCAGACAACACTGCAGAGAGTAATTGGAAAGGAAATGCAGTCGCACAAAACCATGAACACATATTTCTGTAGGCATACATATTTAGACCCTCACAGGTCTTTAGGATATAGGGAACCAAAGTCATGCCACCGTAATGTGTAACGAGGGGAAGGAAGAACATGACCTTCAGTTTATCTTTTACATACTGCTCAAAGAAAACTAATGGCCTTAATGCTTGCCAGAATGTTCAGAAAGGCAGCGTATCATGGCATGAGGTGGGGAAAAAGAACTGCCTTATTAACACCTTGTGAATCGTAGGTGTTTGGGCATGAACTGTGGTAGCAGAGTTTTGTTGTACATCCAGAATATTAATCCTGGCTCCAACATCGACTTGGCACATGGATTAACTTAAGACATTTTATTCTCTATCCTTTCTATTTGTAGGATTCTAATCCTCGCCTTCGGTCAGTACTTCTTTGCCTCCTGCTGTACACCATCCTGCCTGTTTTCCCATTCCCCTGAAAGAAGTAGAATGAATTGCATTTCTCCCTGAAACAACCATGGCTCAGTGTATTTGTCAGCTACTACTTTTTTAAAGCTGATATACTCTTCATTTTTCTCAACTCTTTATCTCGTCTCCACTACAACAGAATGTCAGTTAATCAGGATGACTTTGTTTGAATTTAGCAATACCCTAGATGGGATATAGTTATTAGCTGAGATTAAATCTACACAAACACCAAGGTATTTGAACTGTTCTGTCATTTACAACTTCAATCCCTGATGTCCTGCTAGGATATTCCAATTTCAGTTTGAAAGTACAAGTCATACTAAATCCCACTCCTACGATTTATACTTACGACCTCCCAATCTCAAAGTACACCATTATTTTAAGATACAATCCCTTATGACCAGTCCAGAAATCTGCTAATTTAACACTAAGCAATTCATACTACTGTTTCCTTTGTTCACTTAGGGTTTTTTTGTATTAATTTTTTCATTATTCCCTTATTATTTTCAGATATTACCTACTACGTATATAGTCTTTATTGCATCACCAATAACACCTACATGCTAACATCTACTTCGCTCTGAAAGATCATCAAATGGAATCCTTATTTTTTCAATTCACTCTCCTTTAACAGAGGCCGCTATTCTGACCCTGTTGCAAAACATGATGTTTTTTGGCCTTTGATAAGGCTGAAATAAAGCAAGAGACTAACAAAGTGTTGCAGGATCCAAATCCCAGTGGAACTACTGACTCTCCTGTTGCTGAATTACTCTTGAATGGAGCCTCACCAGCAGGTCAGGCCAGCAGGATATCTGCAGAGATGCTGCTGTTTCCCACTTGTTTAGACATCACCTGGTCCTCCAAGGTGCACTATAGCACAGAGACAACTTGGGTGTAAAGCTTGGACAACGTACATCAGGCCACACTGATGTACAAGGACAATGATGATTACTGGCATTTTTTTCCCCTGAAAATCAGGGATCATGGCTCTGCTTCTAGCTTAATTATGTTCATATAAACTACAATTAGTTTTTCCTGTTTACCTATTAGCCTGGAGGATTTGCTGAATATATTTTGATGCTCAGCCACCAGGTACTTGCAGAAAATGCAAATTATAAACTATGAATTCATTTGTAACAAAGTAGAATCTAAATAAAGAATGAATGCTTAGCCATTTATTCATGTGATAACATCAACTACACAAAGTAATTCTTGTAAAAATCAATGGAGTCTTATTTCCTGGCAGTAACATGTGGATTAAAAAAAAAAAGCAAAACCAAATATAAAGAACACATCTATAAATAATCTAATTCATTTTTGCTTTATTTAATTCAGAAAACTCATATTCTCTCATCTAAATTGTATTGTCTGATATTTCTTCTTTCAAATTTTATTAGCGCTATAAATGGTTACCGTAGTATTTTTTTAAACTGGTTCCATTGTTTATTATCTACATGTAAAGAACATGCGTATACAGAAAAAACCTTCCTATAAGCTCCCTGAGGCAGTAAGATTAGTGAGGGAATAGGAAAATCCATCAATTCAAGTAAAAGTTTTCGAGCTTTGCCTAAAGATAACTGGAAGACCAAAATAACTACTGATTTATCAATAGGTGCAGTTAATGTTCCTTAACATTTTCCCATTAAAAAACCCTACGTTTCTAAATAGTTTTCTTTTTAAATTACAGGATAATGACCCTTATAATACGTATTGTTTTCTTTTTAAATTGCAGGATAATGTTGCTTCTAAGAAATATTTTACCTTCTCACATGAGAGTTCAAATATTTTTTTGCAATGTGATTTTGGAGTCCAGTTTATCAAAAAACCCATAAAAAGATTCTGAAGTGACTGAAAAGAAAAAACACCAAACCACCACACAGTCCTCTTCTTAAGTGAGTGCAAAAATTCCTGAGGAAAAATGCATTTTTTTTCACTTCCAAGTTACAAAAATCCTCAAAGTTGTCTTGAAACATGTGCTTTCCGTCCAACTCCATTTCCCTTGAAGATGTTTGGGGTGGGAGTCATCTGATGCCAGTGTGCATCTGCCCCGAGCTCACTGTCTAGGTTGCCTCTAACAGTGACAACAAAGCTGTAGTTCTAAGGCACGAGGCACCCTGACCTAAAGCAGACGTGTAAGACAGGCCAGATGACTAGCTCGGATGCCATCACATGTTGTCTGCTACAATGTTAGATTAAATCCACTCTTTAGAACTGTTTTTCTGAGTTCCTGAATCCTCACACTTAGACAGCATCACTCTAGAAGGACCCCCATGTACACAATTGCATAGAGGCCAATTCTGCATGTGTCCTGCATTTCTTCACAGCGATCTTTACTAAAATAATGGGTTACAACAGGAATGACATCTTTCATGCCAAGAAATAATATGGTGACAACAGCTCAGAGGGCTCAACAGACATCTAAACTGAGGACCATGCCACCATTAGGAATGTTGTTACTGCCACAGACTTCACCTGGACAATCTTAGTTCATTGATTTACTAATGCCAAGTGGGCTGCTTTTACCAAGGAAAAGAAGGAAAGTTGGTAAGCGCTTCAACGGTTTTACAGAATCCCACAGTATTTCAGGTAGAAAACCACCAGGGTGTTTACACTGTTCAGCTCCCTGCTTTTTCTCCATTCCACAGGAAGTGCTTTTCAATACAACCCAATTAACACACTTGCCAAACGACTCATTTTTCTAGACCCATCATGGCCACATTTCTACTTTCAGAATCTAGCCTGAATAACATGAAAGTTGGCTTCCCAGTACAGCCCAAGTCAGTCAACAAGCTCCAATAATTTTCTGATTCCTTTAGCTGTTTCCTGACAGTTTTACAGCAAAACAAAAAATATCTTGAAAAAAATCCTTGGTGAACACGAAACCTTTAGTGAGTTTAATCTAACACACCTTTGATTATAACTGGTAGAGACATGACAATAATTCTGTCTCACACAAATGTTAGGAAAGAGAAAATACTTTTTATGTAGTGCTACTTTTTAAAATTACAGCACAAAATTATCACGGGCAGTCAACATTGCCCATGCTCTTCCTTAGTTAGCAGGAAAGAAGATATAAAGATATACGATACTCTACCTGATTTATGAATGATATGGTTTATTGCATCACATTTAAGGAATAATCTCATGATTTTGTAGTATATAGCAATCGACAGCTGGTGAGTTTGATTAAATATTGAAGCTGAGGCATTTAATCAATCCTGATAGCCATTTATGGGAGGCACATTGAAGCTGAGGCATTTAATCAATCCTGATAGCCATTTATGGCAAGCACTATATACCACAAAGCAATAAAGATAATGGGTATTATACAAAAACTATACCACAAACAAGAGTAAAGGAAAAAATATCTCCCACTATCTCAGAAGATGGGCCCTGTTAATATTCTTCGTATTCTCCAAAGAAATGATCAGTGTATATATAGTACTTTACTGAGAATGAAAACCTGTCCTTGACATCAATGCACTTTGGATGTAGATAATATGATGATGGGAATAATCTTCACAACAGCCAATTTAGCCATTTGGGAAGTAAAACACTACAGACAGATCAGAGCTACCAGTGGAGAGCAGTGAGAGGATGGAAAGTTATCTCCTTCCAAAGAACTAACAAGATCCTTAGAGATCCTGCGGCCAGCAGAGCCATCCATTCAGGTATTCCTGCATCACAGCCTGACCACGTAGTCAGGAACCGCATTCCTGAGGGGCCTGACTCTTCACTGCCTTCCAGCCTGGCAGAGATTTACAGCTGACAGTATGTGACTGGAAGGAAAGATTAAAATTCTGTATGTCTGCCGCATAGCTTTTTTTACACCTGCTTCACCCCCCTACACATCCCTTCAAAAAAACTCCCAACAACTCCCAACCCAGAGAAAATTATTCCTCTTCCCTGCCCAGATCACTCCTTCAGACAAGCAATATTCCCTAAATTCTAGATTTCTAATTCTATTGAGAGTATATATGAGGTTTTATCAAGTGTTTCATTACATGTAAAACCTCTCCAGCTGCTTCTGCCAAGCAAAAGATGCGGTCAATAGCTTTACAAAATTTTTAGTGCATAAAGCAAAATCAAAAAGCCATTCAAATGAAATAAACTTGTAATGAAACCTCAATATCGTGGGCAGCTCTGGCTTCCAAAATATTGCATCCCTTTATTTTTTATAGTGTGTATTTTGAAAGAAAATGTCCATTTGATGAAGGTAACATTGATACTTATGCAGATCTTTCCACCACAGCATTTTGGTCAAAGGGTGGACAGGTCTTCAGGGGCAGAATCATTATTGTTAAGCCACTAAGGATACTAGCTGTACGCTTTTGGGTCACACAGGCTTACTTCAGAAGCAGATAGCCAAATGTTTTCTCAAAGAACCAGGCTGGGTCATATCCTAATTAAATCAGGTTTAAGAGATTGTCCTTAGATAAATTATTCATCACAAGGATTCCTGCCCTCACTGAAGGATTAGTCCTGCTCATTTTTAGGTTAACTATCTGTTTACCTGCCTTGCTTGTTAAATTTGCAGCCTGAGAATGTGTCATGCCTCCATATAAATGTACTTGCATTAATGAGGAATGCATCTAATCAATGGCTAGTATGCATCTTCCCTTCCCCTTTCCTGCCCCTAGCATCCATCCTCTCCCAGACAACCTCACTGCTGTCGACAGCTTTAAGGGAAGAGTGTTCAAACAAAATGCAAAGCCGTGGTAGCAACTGATTCTCAGCTTTCTAACGCCATGATTATCATAATTACATTGTTTAACCACTATTATCTTACCGGTTAAACACACACAATAATTCATTTTTCCACTACAAATGTTCTTCATATGTACAATTTCAGCACTGTATGTGCAACAGAAATGTAATAGAATTAAGTCACGTATGAGTGAGTTTTACAAGGCACGGTTCCAAGAGCTGTTAATTTAAAACCATTCACAGTATATATTTAAATTTTACAGGCAGTGTTATCAACAGTGTCACTGTAACACATTTATATTGCTTTTCTATTACTTTTGACTTTTGCATTCTCTTACACAAGGCAGGGGGATTGCATTAATATACTGGAAGACACTGTTAAGTGCTTCACCCTCTCAGAGAGTGGTAGTTACCATATTCATCTCCTCCTTCCCATAATTCTCTGTTTGGGCAGTTCAGTGACCCCAATACACGATGCGAGTAATTGGGTCCTTGAATTGAACGCCAGAGAATTTGCATACACTTCCCTTCAATCCTCCCTCTCCCTGGAAAGCAGAAATCATAGAATCATTATTTAAGAAACATTAAGAACTGGAAGGCAAGTAGTAATATCATTGTTGGGTTTTGTGTGTTGGGATTTCTTTCTCTTTTTTTTCCCTCTCTTTTTTCTTTCTTTTTCTGAGGGATAAATCTAGAGTATAACTATTTACAAAAATAAAAATATATAGCAATAAGTATCAAAAGCAAGACTACAGCCCAGCAGCTGTAACCTACTGGATCCACCAGTCACTGAGACCTATAAAAGTCCTTCAAAATTAATTGAGCTTTTATTCAGAGAACTGCTGACGCTGCAGTGGATTTGGCCAGGTCAATAGGACTTTCCAGCGCATAACCACATCAGCCTGCAAAACTACTGGAGGTTTCCCAGCTATCATGGACATTAATGTAAGTTGTGGGGGTAAAAGCGTTTCTCTTTCAGCACACAGCGTGATGAAGATAACCTGGATTTTCTGCCTTTTCTATCGAACTAATGACAAACATTTCGCAAAACAGCCATCAGAAATAAGATAAATTATTAAATTATTTGAGGACAAAGTTGCCAACCTGAATAGCTATGTCTTGTTTGCATCATTTGAAACTAACACCCACATATTTTATTTTCCATTAAAAGCCATTTTTCTGTTCGTTGGCGTATACTTGTTTTGCATTAGTGTTGCTGTATGGTCCCTGGGATGTGTACAAGCCTCTGAATTTTACGTTTCCCCCACAGTGAAATCTCAGTATTACCCAGTTACAGGGTACATATAATCGCAACAAAATGCAGCTTCATCAAGGAGAAAGCAAATTATGTTTGAACAAAGATAAAGAGTAGGAAAATTTGGATTATTTATGTTATAGGTGAAATACTATCCTACATACAATGCCTTGTGCGGCCCTAATAACATTCATCCTTCAACAGTCCGACCCAGCATTCAGTATATCCGGCACTCAGCCTGACAATTTTGGTCCTGTGTGGAGCCAGGGTTTGGACTCAATGATCCTTATGGGTCCTTTCCAACTTGGGAGATTCTGTGATTAACCATCAGATCGCTCCAGCAGCGTGAATCCAGAGTCTACAGCCAAAAAGGGACAACCCGGTCCACTTTAAGACTAATCTAGGAACGGAGCCTAATTCATCACTCATGATTCACACTTGCATTATAATTTCTGTTTTTAAATAATAGGTTAATGCTTTATTTCTGCTGGCTCTTCTTGCATTGTTCAACTTAGCATCTCTACGGATTACTGTATTTCCTCTGTTTGCTTTAGAGTGTTTAATATCACTTGCCCCCCCTGCTCTGTTCTCACTTACTATTTTCACTCAATGCACCTTAAGTTAATTGGCAAGATGTAGGACTGTGAGCTGGTATTCAGACCTTTATCTTCATATTAGGTGGGTTTCAACATTTTTGCTGCAACTCTTAGCTTCAGAGCTGTAGTGGTTTACCAAAGTGAAGATGTCCCTGTGTCTGCAACTGGTGTTTAGGTTCAGCCAGTTTCCACTTTCCACAGAGGAAGCTGCTGCATGACAACAGAACCACTGTTTTTTCTGGGTTTCAGGTGTTTGGGTTTTTTAAATCCTGGCTCCAAGCCCGATTTCTCTTTACAGAAGGGCTCCTTCTTAGTACATTTTATTCAAAAGGCTTTTATGTCTGAAGTAGAATTACTAGTTAAGTAAAAGTATAATCATTCTGCGAGAAGCAGGGCATTCTGCAACATGGGAAGCCTCAGCACTTCCAGTATGAGAAATGGGTAGGAAATGCCACAGAACCAGATTGCTCAATGTACCAGAGCTCTTCTAACCCACAAACACGCAGTCTTACTAAGCCAGCGGTTGATTCAAAAAGCTCTGTTTTTAAGACAAATGGTCTAAAATGGGCTATTGGATACTCTAGCATGCAGTATGGTGTTCTGAACAATGTAATTTTCCTTCTTAAGTAGAATAAAAACATCAAGGACCTCACATTTAGGGGGAAAAACGGTCACTGTAAAAGAGTTCTGAAATGCTGTGTCATACTAGCTACCTTGAAAGAAAATTCATATAGAATACACAAAAATGGGAATAGACACAAACATGGAAACTACCTGAGTTTTGTGGCAGCATCACACTGATTCAAGGTTCTTTAATGAAAAAGAAAAGCTTGTAGATGAAGATGTAATTATTGAAGAGTCTACGAAACTACAAAGTTGAAAGTGAATGAATAGGGCTACAGAAAAGAAAAGAAAAATGAAAACCAATTGAGCTACTTCAGGGAACACTCCAACATACCTTCAGTGAGGCAACAAAGGGTCTTTTGACACTAGAGTGTTAAGCACTTATTTAAACTAGCCTAAGTGGAAAAAAATACCAATTATAGTAGAGGCTTCACAATTATTTTAATAAGAAAATAATAGAATACAACAATAGAATTGTTAAGAAGAAAATGTCTGTTTCAAATTATTTGACTGCATAGAAGACAAAGGGAACGATGATGTGTGCCTGCTCTGGGTATGTGGAAAAGGATCACCAATGTTCTGGAAGGGTGGGAACTCAAAAAACCCACAAGACATCTAGATATATCAGGAGTTACATAAGCAGTTTCACAATTAAGGCCCTAAAGAAGAAAGTGAGAAAATGAACAAGAAATACTTAAGCAAAAGAATTTCTGTATATTAGTTCTTTCTTAAATAAATTTTATCCAATTTCCTGGTGAGAGTTATGAATTATGGCTGGGGAAACGTAAGCATAAAATGAAGGGGCAAGGTGTCATTTCTAGTCTCAGATCAATGTCATTTGATGCAGCTTTAATCATTTCCTTGAGGTCACTTCCAACCTTAATGATTCTATTCTATTCTATTAAATTGCAAGCGGAATCCAACTTTTACTTAATTAAAATACTGGAATCCTATTAGATTTGATTCTATAGCAAAAAATAATCCACGTTCATCACCTTAGTGTGCATTGTTGAACTGTGCATTGACTAACTTGGCTAATATCAACCATTATTTTATCTTCCTATCTCCTCCACAGGAGAAAAAAGCCCAGATCATCACTCCAAAGACTCCAAAAACTAACAATTTGAGGCCAGAGCTAAAATGTGCCTCCAGCTTCCCCTTCACTCTCCAATAAATCTACTTCTGGTAAAAGGTTTCAGCTTCTCAGTATTTGAATTCGGGGTGTTGCTTAAAGTAGCACAGTGCAGGATGCGCTATGCTGGAGAGACAATGTTCACTTGAAGAGCTTGTTTTAAACTTTACTAACTTTTCATATCTCTGCTACATGTTCACAATAGACTGTACAGACCAGCTGGACTTAAAAAGACAAGCAGTAAAAACTCATCAGTTTTCTTAATAATTGAGAACAAGTAATGATTTTCTGTGTCATGGATATGAGTACCTTAAGCTGAAGGGGGTTGGATTTAGATTAGATATTAGGAAAAAAATTCTTTACTGTGAGGGTGGTGAGGCACTGGAACAGGCTGCCCAGACAAGCTGTGGGTGCCCCATTCCCAGGGGCTTTGGGCAACACGGGGTAGTGGAGGGTGTCCATGCCCATAGCAGGGATGTGGAACTACATGGGGTTTAAGGTTCCTTCCAACACAAACCATTCCATGATTCTAAGATTCTGGAGGTTTTTTTGCTTTAAATTTTCTAATTTAGAAACTATATCAACTGACAGATTCCAGAAAATTTGGTACAATCTCCTTATATCATCCTCTTACAATGGTGGCATATTTTAAAGTGACAGAAATAAAGTCACCGCATCTAGAAAAGATCCTGAATCTTTGACAATTACCCACATAATACTGTGGAATTAAAAGAGAAAATTAGAAAGAAGAAATTAATTAGCACTATTCTATTAATTCATGATCTGTACATCACCCAGAGTATCTGGCAAGCCCTTATGACTTATTTGAAGGGAATTCTAATGACACATTCATTTCAGCAAAAGAAATATAATGACACTGAAAGAGAAAAATAATTATTTTCATTTTACAAAAAGAAGTTGCATTAATTCCATAGGGAAGCCAAAAAACCCAAGACATTGAAATAATTCCTGGGAAAGTGACAGGTGTTTCAAAACTAAGCAACAAAAAACATCAGTAGGAGACTACATAACTCCAGGGCAAGAATCTGCAATTGAAAGAAGATCAGCAGTAATTTATGTACATGACAATTAAAAAAAAAAAAAAGAGTGGAAAAGTAGTCTGAAATGTGAAACCCCTGCACACACTGCAAGCCCTACCTTCTTGAAGCAGAAAGGAAATCAAATATGATCAGAGGATTTCTGCTAAATAAAACTGACAGCTACTGAGTATAGGAGAATTGTAATATAAATAACAAAGATATTAGCAAAAGGAAGTGGTAACAACTACAGACTAATGACTACAGAAAGCCTCAGATTACCAGGTTCTGTTGCTGTTGAGAAGCATGACTATTTGTCTTAGGGTCTGTTCTACAAATCTTCCTTTATTTGTAACATTCCTTACAGCGTGGTGTTAGTTACCATTAATTAGCTCAACTTCATTTCCACAGGGACTGCGAAACAGCAGAATCATTACAAAGACAGAAAATAATAGGTACACGGTTCTGGGGCTCCCTACCAGTTCTCAACCCTTTCCCACAGTCACTCCTGAAAGGCACGTCCTGGCTGGATGCTCCGTTTGTCGGCAGCGGGCTGTTGTCTGCAAAACAGCAGCATCCTCTTCAGAAGGAAAACCCTGGGAACCCTTTACCAGCCTGGTTGCACAGCCCTCACTCGCGGCCTTGTTTGAGCCAGGCGGAACATCCAGGCGGCCAGGGTGCCTCAGCAGTGGGCAAAAACTATGACAGTACAAATCTGCAGCTGGGGTAGAGGCAGCTGAGCTGATAAACTCACTGCCCCCCACGACTGGCAACTGAGAGACGCCAAACACCACGCAGCATCCTTGTCAGCCTGTGGGAGTTCACGTGTTTCGAAGGCTCTGCCAACCCTTTGTGTATAGAGAAAACGCATTTCTTTCTTTGCTTTGTTTGGGGTTTGGGGTGTTTGTGGGTTTTTTGTTGGTTTTCAGAGTTTGGGTTTTTTTGTTGGCTTGGGGTTTTTTTGGTTGGTTGTTTTTTTTTTTTGGAAAAAAGTTTCACTAGTTCAGCAAAATTCTGTACTAGAGGTGAGATACATGTTTTGTTGCAGAATTGTAGTTTTCCCTTCTCAGTAGCTATCTAACATTACCAAGAGCCATTTTCATGAAATTATCTACTCTACAAACACTTTGTCAATGCATTACTGGTTCCCAAACTCTATTTAGCTGTTGAAAATGCACACGCTTTTCACTGAACACCAACTTAAATCTTCACATAAAAAAATGCATCAAGGTTTACTGATAATGATTCTACAGGAGACACAAGCTTTTTGTTTTGCTTTCCCACAGCTGAATATCCCACAGATTTAAACTTTCTACATGCCAAATATCCCCATGTCTCCTTGGAATCAGTTGTAGAAGACTCAGCGTAACATGTACAAAGGAGACAGATAACAGTCACAGATGGTGTGCCCCAACTGTGCGATTTGTTTGTTTGTTTGCTTTAACAAATGATGCTGGTCTTTCTAGAAATGGATTTATTTCCCACTTCTCCTGTATTACTCTATATTTACTTTTTTTTTTTTAAACTCCAGAATATCAGAGCAATAGTGACTTCAGCAATTATTTCATAAGTGCTTTTAAAATTTTAACGTTCAGTCAAGTATCTTTGTAATGTACTAACTTTGCTTATAATTTAAGAGTGATAGAACTAAAATATCCAAATCAATATCCAGAAAGTATCACATCTTTAAACCAAATTATCTCATGTAGAAGCATTTAATCCTCGGTGTCAAGCCATACTGCCTTTTTATTTTTTTTCCCCTTAAGTAATTTAAAAGATAATTTCCCTGAGGATTTAAAAGCACTGAGATATGCTATATAGCATAGCATCAGCGCTGCCTGGGAAGAAGGACATACTTCACATGCCTTTAAAATAAATTGCAAGAGAAGGTAATGTAGCCTTCCTGGGTACTTTCGTCATGGCACAACCTATTTATTATGGAAAACATGTCAAATTCTGATGTTAATTCAGGAAGCAAAATCTTATAGATTGAGCCAGGAAAATGATACTTGTAATGCACAAAGAAAAAGCAGCAAAACATCTTGAAGGGAACTAAGACAATCTGAATTTGAGTATATCTATAATTAAAATGGATAATGCACATAATACAGGCATGTTTTATACATGCATATCAAGATGTAATGCTGATGCTCTAAGTGAGCCCAGAGCAGCAGGAATGGATTCCCACAGATCCACTAAATCCAGAAAGTACATTGCCCTATTAAATATGTGCAACGTGAAATTGTGGGAAGCAGACAATGCTGTGGGTTCAAATGCTGCCACGATGCAGGCGATGCTCAGCTCCGGCAGATCTAGCTGCTCCAAGTTTAGATGTCACTGTATCTGACTGCTGCTCAGTCAGTCTGTGGCCATGCATGATTCTGCTGATTTTTAATCTCTAGAATTTACTGCTGAAAGCAGTTTCATCAAACAACACAATTACAGCTGCTGAAGAAAATGGAAATTTATTTTCAAACATTAACTTAAACATACATACTTTTATTTCCTTGCACTCTGCTGAGCAGCCACTCTGTTCAATAGAAGCTCTTCAGACCATGAATCTTCCACATTTATTTAAAAAGCTATGGCTCCCCAGACAGACTTGAGCCAAAATCAAGTGACTGATCTTGAATTTAAATCGCTGCATGAGCTTGGATGAATTTGTAGAGGTACCACATTAGTTGCGCCTGCATTCTCCATCTTACCAGACAACTAGTTTATACTAGAGGAAGGAAGGTGTCTGCTCCAGATGTGTGAAAGTCATATCCAGCAACCCAGCTTTCTTCATCACATACACAGTTACAGAAAACAGTTCTAGAAACCACAGATCTCATGGCTTTCAGATAAAAATGTGGTCACACCTGTGAGCTGATTCTGCTCCAAAACAAAAAATACCTCCAACAACTTAAATCCAGTAAAACAGGTGAAAAAATGACACTAACCACATATGTTAACACCCAAGAAAAATCTCAAAAACTTGTAATGTTCTCAATTTTATAGTGCTAGAGAAGGCAGTATTTTGAGAGTACTTGGATATTTAGGTATTTATAACCCCACACTACTGGACAAAAAAAAAAAAAGTCTTTCTGGACTTACAGTGGAAAGACAAGTATTTATAAAGAGAAATTATCTTATTTTAGATTCAATGTGCTAAATAATTTAGCAGAGTATGTTGTTTAGCAGAGTATGTTGTTTCCCAAAGAAAAAGACCAATGTCTAATCAAAGTTGCCCACCTGGAAAATTGTGGTACTTGTTCAATGTTAGCAGAATAGACTCATTTACTGTGGAGGCATTGTACTAAAATAGTCTTGTGTATAAAACATTATCCTGTTAGCAGCCGTTCATTTTAAAGCATCACCACCCTTCTTAACGCAAGACAGAATACTGTGTTATTTTACAGTAATGGTAGTGAATTAGGCGAACTGCACCCTAATTGTGGAACTCCTTAGGAGGTATTTGACTAAGCTCCATCCCTCAATATCTGGAATGCAAAGGTGTTACATCTGGGGTAAATCTCATGAAGACTTTAGGTTTCCAGCTGCTAACTGGCTTCCCAGTGTGCTGTCTCTGCAGGTCACCATTGCATCTTTACAGAGACACAGGCTCCTTCACCGGAGACCCACGCTCTGCCTTTGCCTTGATGGAAGGGCTGGCCGCTGCTTAGAAGGACCTGTCTATCCACCAGTCAGTTATTTGCAAAGCACAACAAAATCTAATGAGCAAAATGTAATGGAGCAGCGTACTGCCTGGGCAGAAAAGTATTAAGGCAGACTGTGATAAAAGGAAACAAAGGGGTTTAATAACTGCGAGTTCCCTGTTGAGTCATTAGCCAGCAATAACCACCAAACAAGAGTGTCCTTTGCCTACTCAGCCCTGCCTGAACAAACAAGGAAACAATCACCCGGAGTCTGACACAGTACAAATTAAACGACCTGCTTGTGCCTGCTTAGGAATGAAACCCCACTCCTCTTCGCTGCCAACAGCCCTGACAAGCCATCACCCACGTGACTTACACTCCTTCCCCAAGGAAGGGAATGAGACCCTAGTCCGTAGGGCACCAGTGCAGCTCTTGTTAACAGATGCCCATCTCTCTCTTTAACGAGCATGAAATAACTGAAGAAACAAGGAATTAATTTAGGGAGTGAGCACTGTCAGGCAATCAGACAAGGCTCTTGAATCCTGGTATCCTACATACTTAGCCAAACACAGGAAAGAGAATTCACATCATGTGTTTGTGGGGCAGAAATAGTGAGATAGGACAGATGAAATACAGCTTCATATTAGAAGGAACTAATTTTACCAATAGTATGAAAAGTAAACAGAAGATGAAAATTAATAACAGCATGGTTTCCTCTCCCATATGTTTTCCCATCTCACTCACATGGCACTATAAATGATATCAGACTGCTTGCTTACAAGTAATGAGCCATTAAGTAGAATCTTAGCAGATACCTAACAAGATGCTCTTCTCTAATTGACTTCATTGTTAGAGTAATTAACAAGATCCAACTTTCCTTCTTTATATGAACTGTGCCCAAGTTGTTCCAAGCATTGTATAAACCTTTTTCTCCATGAATGCTTGTGTGCAGTGAGACCAAATTTGGAAGATGAAATTCATCGTCTGTTTTAGAAGAGGGAATGTGTGCATTAACGTCCTTGTGAATCTCAAGGTCAAGTTTTCAGCTTTTTTATGACACTTTTTTGTCATTGTAACCATCAGTGATGGCTGGAGCTGACATTCTTATTAATTCATTTTCAAAATACTTCAAGAAGCATAGCGAGGAGGGAACAAGTCAAACAGGCCAGTCCCCAAAAAGTCTCACTGGTCGGATCTCTTGGAATTGCAAAATTTTGATGACAAAACAAAACCACTTCACATCTGTCCACATTTTTCAAAATTTTACTCTAACGTAGACAGGTTCGAACTCTGATTCCTCATGTGGGAAAATCGAGAGAAACAGCTCAAGTCTGCAGCATGCAAACACGGAGTGACTAGAATAAGCAAGAATCTCAAGAGACACAGAAACACGTACAAACCTGAAGTACCAGACGTAAAAAAGTAGCACAGCCAGAATTTCAGCAATAGCTATTAACCACAGGTGCACACTCCCCAGCAGCCATTGTAGGTCGAGTCACATCATGCACATTGGTTCCTTGCTTTTCTGAGAGCATGTTTATCTGCTCCCGTAAGCAGGGAAGTCTAAAACTGGGATTCTGGTTATGGTGGAAGAGGCGCAAGAACACTTGCTATGTAACTGGCTCTACACATGAGACAGAATTCCTGCCAGATGCCGGCAGTTCAGCTGGAGCACACCTTTCCAGTCTGTTATGATGCAAAATCAGAAACGTGTCTTACTAGGGACAAGCAATGAAATTGGAACGGGTTGCCCAGGGAGGTGGTGGAGTCACCGTCCCTGGGGGTGTTTAAGGAAAGGTTGGATCTGGTAATTAGGGACATGGTTTAGTGGGGAATAGGTGGGGGGGGAACGGTTGGACTGGATGATCCTGGAGGTCTCTTCCAATCTTAGTGATTCTATGATTCCTCCAGTCAACACAAAAATATTACGCAATGATAATATCTAATTGGCAACAGACAATCAGAATCTATAACAGAAAAGATCTAGGTTACAGTGTTTTTATATTGGTTATGGTCGCAAATGCCACTGTGACATGGTGCAGGAGTTTGCAACGACAGACGCCAGTATCCGCGATCAGGAAGACCTGTTCTGCACTGTAAGAATTGATACAAACACAGACCCCATTTCAGAGAATTCATAATTTATTAAAAGATGCAGTAGCTTGATACCAGGCAGAGGTTCAGAGGGTGGACAAATATGAATGTGCTTTTCTGAATTCATAGGCTTGATAATTAGTGCAGTTTCAGTTGCCCACAATAACCATGTGTGAGGATGGGGGCGGTGCAAAGAGTGCAATTTGCTCCAGCCTTTCCATTCTGGAGTTTACCAAGGTTTACTGCTCTTTCAGTTTTGCATTTTAAACTGGATTTCTCTTTCCTCTCACAGCCAATTTGGAGCATAATTTTTCATTGTCATTCTGAGATGTGGCAGCAATCAAGTGCAAATAGCAGCGAGTAGCCACAGTAAATCATGACTGGGGAGTAATTAACTTGTCTGTAATTAACCATGGTATCTGGCAAGGAACCGTGGCATCTTATGACTAAAGAGTGGAAAAATTCACATCTAACATAATTATTGATGATCACTTCAAATGGAATTTATTATTTAGGCGTACACAGTTTTTAGCAAGAAAGCAGATCATCCAGTGTTCTGAACATCCTCATTCTAAATGAATAAGATCATTTCTTCACCCAGACCATTACTGTGGACTGGCTCTACAGAAAGTTCTCCAAGTTTCCCAACTGTTGAATGACTGCCTTACCAAACAACCATTTCACCCAAACCCGCAGATTTCTTGAACTCAATATTAAAATTGATATTTCCTGTGACCTCTGATGTAACTTCTCAGTTGCTTAGGGACACTACTGCAGTTTATACTTGCACAAGAAACAGAACCAACACTGCATTTGAGAGATGTATGGGTCAGAAGGGTTCATAGCACCTAGTCTTACTCTAGCCTAGCTCATACTGTGGATACGTTTAGAGATGAAGAACAAAGAGATAGCAGGTATCGTTGTGTCAGAATTTGCAAATCAGAGCCCTATTAATAGTCCACCTTCTGTTGATTTCTACTGCATATTAATAACCACCAATATAATTCCAAATGCTCTCTACACATTACAAAATTGAGCTTCATTCAGACCAGTAGAGAGGGCCATAAGTGCTCCTGAACTTGTACTTTGCATAGTCTTTCCACTGACGTAAAACAGGAACGTTACCTAATTTAAATGGCTCAATGCATCCCATGCTTATTTTGCACTATCGCAAGTAACTGTGCTTTTACTTAGGCAGGACCCGTGAGTGTCAAAACTATGTCAACAAAGCACAGGCATAGTAAGGACACAGGTGGTTTAATATCTGTGGATGCTGACAAGACCTGTCAGCATAAATACAATGCACAATAACTGTCAAAATGCAAATAGTGGAAAAAATACCCAAGAACAACTTATTACCACTGCTGACCTCCATAAGAACAACTCCTGTGCCATGAGCTTCCAGCAGACTGAAAGGCAGAGATATAATTGGTTCTATATAAGCTGAGCTTAGGGCTGGAACAAGAGGAAAAAAAAAAAGAAGTTGTTTAGATGCTAATTAATCCTATAAAAGTACAAGGAGGAGTGAACTGTGTCATTAAATTGCAACACAGATGTTTCTTGAGCTCCACTCTCAATTTAAAATATAAAAATAAAAGGAGTTGAGTATATGTTGGATTATTAGAAACAATTTCTCCTTTTCTTAATGAAAAAATAAAAGTCTTACTTCTCTGACGTTCCAGGCCAGCAGGGCTTTGCAATGAGTCCTCTTCCGCCTGCTCTGCAAACTCCCAATGAAGCTGATAAGCTATAACGGAAGCTGAAAGCAACCTCACAGGAAAACTTAATAGGGTGTATTTTTGGATCTAATTCCAGATTTGAATATAGATGCATTCAGATTTCTGCATTTAGACATGTTGCAAATAGATGCAGTGCCAGCATCCGGAAACCAGATTCCTCTCTGCTGCTCTGGGATTATTTTGACTTTTGCTCCCAGGGCACAGAGATCATAACGCGCCTCCTGCTCGCAAAGAAGTTAATAATGTATTGAATGACTGGTACAAAAAATAAATCATTGTTGTGTATTTCTGTGGTTTCAGATCTGTTTGTTCTGCAAAGCCCTTTGTTCTAATATTTATAAGGTGTCACAGTAAAATATGTTTTACAGGGAAGCATTTAAAAAGATATCAGTTTTTGGCAAATAAACCATCATTTCAGAAATGACTTTCAAATACAAATAATCTGGTCATCTTAGGCTCCCAGTAATTTCTTAAGATAATTGCTTAAATTGTTTTAAAAGAGACAAAACCAAAAGCCATAACAAAACATTTTAAGTGGCTTCTATTTCTTCTTCCCCCACACTCCCCTCAGTATGAAATTTGGTAAAATATATCTGGAAACAGTGTTTAATGTGTTTATTTTGACTTGGGAAAGAGCTGTGTCAAGGAATGAAACAGGAACCTGAGCACGAACATCAGCACTGTTTCTCATTAGACTGGAACAGCCAAAATTCCTGATCCTGTAAGCTGCACAGCTAAATCTTCCCCAGACCGAGGCAGACATCGCAAACCTCCAAGAGCGAAGGGCAAGGAGCTGCTCAGGATGATTCATAGCCCAGTGCTGACAAGGACGTTCCAAGGAGTCCCAGCATCAGGCGGGTCGATCTGCAATAGGGCAACCTGCAGGACAGCCAGGCAGAATTGCTGCCTAAAATTTACTAGGTTGTCACAGCTACAACTCTGGGTACAGCAGCTCCCGGTTCCCACTAATCCTGTTATAACATCAAAACTGCACACAAAATGTTCACAGACTGCTTGTGGCTCCAAATACACCTGGGGTGCTGCAAGCCAGAACACCAGGAAATGAAGGGGATTTGCCTGCTTTATTCAATGGCAGAATCACAAATGTGAGGTCTCCTTGGCTTCACTATTTGGTTCATTATTTACTGTGGGCAAAACGGATGGCGGTATTTCCAGAAAGTGAGTTCTTTCTTATGCAAAAGCAACATTTCCTCCCTCCTCTCTTCTCTCCTACACTTCCCCCAAACACTAACAGTGGTCAGAGGATACACAAGATCTCAAACTGATTTATTCAAAAGAAGAAATAAGCAGAAGTAAGGAGGACAGAACAGCCAGTCCACAAATGATGGGGAAAAGAGTAACTCAGTGGGTTGCTTGTCCTTCCACTGAGTTATTCACCTTTACACTCATATTTCTCATAAATTTCAGGTTTTCTCAGCTCTCAAGGAAAGATAAGAGCCTGCCCAGGACCAGGGTTTCTTGGCAGCGCACAAGAGCCAGACTTATGCAAACAGGCCCCAAAGGGATACCAATAAACAGTGACTAGAAGAGAGGGTACCTCATGGAAAGCAAAGATGACATTAGTTGTGAGAAAACTTTTACAGATTGTTACGTACTTGATTCTCATTTCCATATCCCATTATGAAAGGCTCCAATCAACACATAAACCACCAGAAAATTACCCTAAAAAGGCTCTTCGGTCTGGTGGGTAATGCAGAGCTCTTCCAGGCTGCCTCTCCCCTAAGCCCACCTGCCCACAGCTGCTCTCAGGTTCATCTGGGCGAGAAAAACCCATTAGTGTGAATAAATCAGTAAAGGTTCTTCAGCTTGGCTCCTGTACCTAAGAAAGAATTTGCCCTGAATAAGCAGTTTGGAGACAGGTGAAATGCTGAAGGCTTACAGCTCCCATCGGCAGCCGTGGGAGCTATGCGCAATTCCTGGCTCCCTGGAATTCCACAATAAACAATTTTGCAGAATTGGTTTATTACTCTTACTGAGCCCACTCCTGCATGTAGCTCATTACTGGAAATTTAATATGAGGCAGCGTTTGTGAAGCTGACTGTTTAGCTTTGGTTTTTTGGTTGGTTGGGGTTTTTTTGTTATTTAGTGAGCTTTTCTGTATCAATATTCTTAAGGGAATAATTTCAAATTGTGGCTAAATGCAGCTCCCTCTTTCCCCCTGTGAAATACCGACGGCCATTTCAAAGTGGTACAGAGCAACTGAGCAACTTCCTGCACCAACTGCTGAAATCTTGTGTTCAGCTGGCATTGTGCAAGGGCTGGCAGCATGGATCCCACTCGTTTCTGTGTCATCACACCTATTAATTCCAGGAGCAAATTGGTCACAGTGGGTATTTAATCCTAACAAAAGTCAATGAAAGTAAGATTAGACCCTAAGTGGTATGTCTTTCGCCACCACCAAATATCTGGCTATACTTACGTTCCAAATTGTTATTTTCCGTGAAGAAAACATACCTTCCCATCTGTACTACAGCTCTTTCGATGGTAATATTTATATATGGCAGTGCATTTTGGCAAGGAAGTACATTACCATTGCGATTAAAAAGATGGAATTTTCTGCATATTGAGCAAACAGCTTAATGCCTTGATTCAGAAATATGCATCTAGTTAAATCCAGGCTTATGGGTCTTCCTTGTACTGATGGATTTAAGTATGTGTTTAAGTGCTTTCCTGAAGCAGAGCTTAACAGATGGAAAACCTTTTGAAACAAGACAACTGAAAACCAAAAAGCCCTGAAAGATGGCTATTTAAATCTTCGCATAATCCTATTTGCTCAAGTATTTACAGGATTCCTTTTCTGTCAATAGCAAAAAATATCATTATTTTAAGAATTCCAGAAAATAGGTTAAACATATGATTGAGAGCACCAAGGAGAATTAATTTCATAAATTCAATGTGCTTGCAAATCCTTCCCTGCACCACCCACCTGGACCCTAGATGTTACTATTCTGTAGTCTCAAACTGGTGGCCTGTTATACTTCTCCACATGGCTCAGTACGAAGAAATACATATCCATATCATGACAGCTAGTTCAAGCTGATGTGTTAGAAGAAGAGACAGAGAGCACAAGAAAAAAAGCAGCTGTTTTCTAAAAATCATAAATACATTGCCAAAGGGTAGGAAAAGACCAAATACTTAGCAAAGCTTCTATGACAACTTAATTTATCTGAGTAAATGATACAGCAATTTAGAATAAAGCTGAAAAGAATGTGATGTGTAGAATTAATGAAGCGTATGACAGTGAGGGAATTTGAGGTAAAAACCACAATTGCTAACGCATTTACAAATTTAGAAATATACAACCCAAATCTTTCATTAATCCAGGTATCATTAAGAGGAGGAAAAAAAAAATCTCTTGTGGACAGATTTACAATAACTATCTGTCTTTTCAGAAATAAATAAAGCATCTTCATTTGGGTAAGCAAAACCCACACGTGGAATGGGAGCATAACCTGAGTGTGACTTACAAGGCTGAGGAAGAAAAAAAGATGTGTTATTACTGATACAACTAATCACTCCACTCAAGAAAACCATAGATCTGGTAGGAAAACATAAGCACTAAGGAGCAGGAGAATGAAGGGGTTTGGCAGAGCTCAACAGCAAAGATTGCCACAGTAAATCCTCATTGCAGACAAAGAACAACATTTCAGCAGGAATAAAGCTAGAGATATATTTTAATAATAAGGAGATCTATTTTAATAATAATATCCCAGCTCTCCATTCTCTGTAACTCCCAAACATCTGCTGATGTCTATTATGTTATTTATATTTATCAGTCTTGGCCTTGTTACAGGTCCTATCAGAATGCAACACTGGAAATGACTGTACTGCAGCTAATAATGTGCTCTTGTCCCCAGGGCTGATAAGTACACACTTATATCCCATCAAAGTCAACAGGACTAATGACACGCTTGAAGTCCAGCATATGCTAAATTGTTTTTCTGGAGCAATGTCAGAAATTCATGACTTTTCAGGATAATAAAAGAAAACAAACATAGAGGACAAAGCCGCAAAAGTGGAAATGATAAGAAAAATAATCCTTACAAAGGGTTGTGGCTGTGTTATTGAAGTCTATGAGGTGGTCATGATGACTTCCGTCAATAGATTACATGACTGAGTTTTAATCAAGGCCCACTCTAAGGGCATGGAAGCTCTGTGTTCACTGCCAAACAAATTATATCTACCTAACACCAGAGGCATTCCAAAAAACCAAACATAGTATTTCCTTCATTTGAAGACCTTTCTCATTTTCATGTATTGACAGAAGACAGTACTGCTAATTCTAGAAAGATCAGCTCTTGTGCTAATGGTATCCACAGCTCACATCCATTCATTTTAAAATTAGTGCTGATGTTTATGTGTATTTTCACAGGACTACTACTTGACTGAGGGAAAACGTAGCCCAAGAATGAGGCAAGATTTTATCTATGTTTCATTCGATATTTTCAAGTATTGAAGACTTGTACAATGGTTAAATGATTAATATATTTATTCAGCAAAGTCCTGCATTCATTATTAGTTTATTACCAGCTAGAAAGAAAGAAAATATGACCAAATTTGCAGAAGTGAGCACCTATATTTCAGTGTGGAACTGCTGGAGGCTGTGAGCACTCTCAAACTTCACAAAATGAAGCCCTTGATGTTTAAACACTGACATTCTCTTTGTGATGTCAAATGGGTATCTTCGCCTTTTGTGAAGACTAAGATTCACAAACAGAATGCAAAAATGGTATTTATCACAATGAGTGGGAGATGAGAAAAGGGGGACAGCAAGAAAAAATGCAGCACAATGAAATGAAAGAATATACATATGTGCTGTATTAATAAAAGTCTTTAGAAAGAGGGAGAGCCATCATAAAAAGACTAGGCAATGGGCACAGTAAAGCCAGTGAATAGGATTAGATAAAAAGCATAAGAAGATAATAAAAATAGTTTATTCAAGAAATAAAAAAGAATGAGAAAGGGGACAAAGGAAAAAGCAATTCACATTTTTAGCAGAATGGACAATGGGAAAACTATTCTGAGTTCAGCTATGCATAATTACATCTTGTTACCTTCTCTATACCAGAAAAATATTTCAGGTCATTGTGTATGAATTTACAGAAATACTAACATTTCAGAGGTTTGGAGATTTAAATATTTGAAAATATTACTATATGTAAACCATACCAACTTTGTTTTCAATATACAAGAATAGAAAAAATCCTATCCAACTCCAGCTGAAACCAAAGCCATTCATTGAAAGTGTGTCACATAAGAAGTGATCCCTCAGCTTAAATTCACAGACAGATATGCATCAAAGGGTGCAAAATCAGATCACAGGATTTTTTTTGTGTAGAAAAACATTCTGTATGCTATCGGGCTTTTTAATAACCAGAAGACCCACTCTATTTCTACAGTCACAATGCAGTTCCTTAGCAGGAAAACAAAGAAAATACCTGTGCAAAAAGCTACACTAGAGTAAATTCTGGAGTGGCAACATATATCCTCTAGACAAAACCATGACCCAGACTACTGCCAGGTAATAAAATATGTTCTTGTACCTTACATTCTTATGGAAACTAACCACAATACAAGCAAGACTGTATTATGGTAGACACCAAATAACTGTGTGTCCCTCTCAACAGAAAAGGTAAGGCTGAAATCTCTCACCAAAGATGTTATGTCGTATAACTATTACACTCCTTCAGGTGGCAGAAGCCATGTTAGCTCTAGATTCAGTATGTCAGCTCAGTGCAAGGCAATACAAGATACTTTAACTCTGAATTCATGGAAGAACCGTAGTTGAGGCCTTCCCGTTGGACAGGCGTGTGTCTTGTGATGTAATATAGAGAATAACCGAGTCAAAATGTAAGGAAATGAGAAAAGTGCCTTGTCTACCTTCTTCAAAACTTCAAAGTCTTCTAACATAATACTATTTTGGTGTACCATACACTATTCCAAAAGAGATGAACAAGCAACACTATGGCAGGTGAGCTGAGCAAAACAACAAAAAAAGTCCCTACCCCGGAGGGCTTGTAATCCGAAGATGCAAGCTGTTTCAGTACAGTGAAGCAGATTACAAAGAGAGAAAGCACACAGCATGAGATGGTCTTCGCAGCCAGCATGCTCTGTGCAATAAGTGAGTTTTCAGAATTATTCTGAAAGGTGAGAGGAAGGAAGTTTGACATAACGGACCCAATCCAACAACTTCTCTGCATGCAACACTGCCTCGTACAGAGAGCCCACATGCCAGAGTTCATTGATTGGAAACCTCTTGCAGGGAAGGATTTCAGAACTGAATTACGCAGTCTTGCTAAAACAAAAACGCTTCATGGAGAATCAGTCTTCAAACAGCAACTTAAGACTTCATACCTATTTTGAAATAAATATCTAAAAACAATTTCCAGTATTGACAAACCCTTAGAGTCATGTTTCAGTAGAAAAAAACATTCTTGGTCTGCATGCTTTAATATGAAAGTCAGTCCTAATGCTAATATTTTGTAGGTAGTCACTGGAGAGATGAGAGAAATCAGAGAATCCAATGCTTCCTTTAACATATGCAGAATTATTTTGATCTAGCACCCAGACTTTAATTTCAGAAAAAAAAAGTGCTTGAAGAGACACTAAATATAATTAATATATTATCTCAAGTGTGACTAGCAATCCTTCTTACTCAGCTCATTCATTCAGCAGTTATATTCAGGTCAAACACCAAGACCCCCTTCTCCCACAGACACTACATTTGGTCAAGGTTAGGAATGACCGAGCACTGATGTCTCTTCTCATTTTGGGTAAGAGTAGAGAGTTTGATTAGACAGTTGAAATACTAAGCATTTGAGACGTGATTGTATTTAGGCTTATCTGAGTGACAAGACAACTGCTTCAGATATTTTAAAGTAATTTTCATTTTCTGCAGTGATCTGCAAGATTCCCTTCATTGGAAATAGCTGTAGGAAGGTTTCAGTGTAACTACATAGGAAAAAAATCCTGAACTACTGACACGTTCAGAGCCAGTCTTTGGAGGAGAGGTAGGATACAGTGATTAAGACTTCAGCCTGCATCTAGAAAGCCTGCTTTCAAGATACTGCTGCTACAATATCCTTAACAGGTTAGCAAATAAATCATCACTGCTGTGCCTTTGTCATGCATAAAAAAACTGATGAAAGGAAGGACACCTACAGGTCTTTCATACAGAAGCTTTTTGAGTGGTATTAGCGAATTCAAGGTAGTCTGACATAATGCCATGTAAACAACCTGGTGTAGGCAAGCAGAATGAAATACCAGACTGTGTGGAAAGAGACAAAGGCATATTCCCAAATGCTCAGCATCAGCTGACCTGCTTCCTCCAAAATCAATAGTGAAGTGGCCATTTCCTACAAGAAAAGGACTATCAAAAATGTTCATCACTTCCAAAATGCTACCCAAGAAAAAAAAAACAAACCCAAAACATAAAATTGTCAGCAGACCAAATTCTCTTCATCAGCTCACATAAAACAGTAACTAGGATAACTTTTTTCAGACAAGCAGAATTCAGACTGAAATAGAGAGACCCCAGGGAATACTTTGTACGGATCATGAATTCCTAGTGTTATTAAAGATTGTTATTTAGAAGGAGCATAAGAGACTAGTATGTATGAGAGAGACTCCATAGTTCTTTGTAAGAGTAGACCTGTTTAACTCAATGAAAACTCAGAAAATTCCACATGAATTTTGTTCCCAGAAGGAAAACAGAAATGGATCTCTCTTATGGACACTCTTGGGATGTTGCTGCCAACTCATTAAGATGGGTACAAGGAGTTAAAAATCAGAAGTTTGGGCTTGCCAGATCCTAATGTAGCATTTCCACATTCAATTAGCAATGGAACAGTTTATATCAGCGGAAAATATGACCAGGGGTATCTTTAAACTGGCAGGAGAAGAATCCACAAAGGAAATTACATTGGGAAATTTTTTCCTACGTTATCTTTTTTCTTTCCAGCATGTCATACAAGCTATTTGTAGTGGGAAATAATTCCTCAAAGCACTTGATTTGGAGGAACTTGTTTAGATTTTTATTTGTTTGTGTTTAAATCTAAGTTTTTAACTGAGAAAAGAACACTTTTATCCTTAGGAGTATAAATGGAAAAAATTCTGACCACTGGGTGTAATAGAAAAAATAATAAAGAAAAAGAAAGCAGCATTTTAGAGAAAGAGTTTGAATTCTGAATGTCGGGGGGGGGAAGACCACCATTCTTTTTTGGATGGAATGAAGGCACTTAATGTTCTGATTAAAGAATCCCTGAAATAACTTCTCCGTGAAATAAATGTCTGTGAGGCCTCTGTTAAGATGGTATGAAAGAAATTGATAGTGAAGATTGAGCAAGTACTGCTCAGTTAGGTAGTTGTGAAAGATTCCTCTAAAATAGACAGTTTTATAGAAGCTATCTTTACTGTAGAAGTTTTAAACCTTCCTGTCCAACATGACCATACACGACTCTTTCCAAAAGTGCAAAGATGACTTAGCTTTGTGCCTTGAGCCCCATGCCCATTACAGTGAGCAACAGGAGAATATACTTTTCCCTCAACTTTATTATTGATGTGACATGTGGCTTTGAAGAAGTCTTTCACCATGTCTCCACTTACAAGATCATTGCTTTATATCCAAATTTTAAGCTTTTTGTAATTTGGGCTGCTTCCCATGAAGCATTTGTATAGCAGCCAACACAGTGGCATCCTGATATTAAGTACAAGTTGTACTACCAGAATATACACCGTTTATATTTACTTTATAACACTATACAAGTATAAATGGCAAGATAAGTTGTAAAGCAGTGGAGAATCAGCCCCAGTGTACAAATAAGCAGTTTTTCCGCTATCTTTCACCTTTGCATCAATTTATAAAGCACACAACTGTAATTTGGGTTTTGCTGCTATTAATCCTGCTTATTATCAAGGGGATTTTAATAGTGTTTATTCAGAATTTATGATTAAAATTTACAGAACAGTAGTGTCAGGGGAAAGAGAAAGTTTAGGACTAATTGTAGGCAATTGGTAAATTGCATCATCAGCAAAAGTTGGTGAATAACTGATTCTCAATACGTGTATCTCAGCATTTCTTCCTTCAAAGGTAAAAGAGAAGGAAGACTGCCAGCTCGTCATGCTTGCAGGAAAAAGTGGATTAAAACAGAAGGCTTAAGTCTGTTAAGACTTCAGAACCCTAAAAAAAAGTCAGTGACTTGCTAGATTTTCCAAGATGGTACTGAGTGAACCTGAGGAAGCTCATTGTAGTGATGACTAAATAATGAAAAGGTGAATACTTACAGAGGGCAAACCCTTTAATTCATGGTAAATTGGGTACTAAGTTAAGATTTCATTGAAACTCTGCAGACTTACCCATTTGATTACCTTGCCCAAGCTACAGCCAAACAGATAATTTAATTAGCAACCTGAACTTTGTTCACTTGTCCACCACAAATGAAGTAGTTTAAATTTTCACTCTTTAGTAAGTTAACTAAACAGTTCAATGAGGAGAGCAAAGTAAACGGATTGGTTATTTCCTTCAATAAATCTAACAAAAAAGGTGTTAGCGAGGTGAGATTGGAAGGATCGCAAGAACAGACTGACATATGCAAGTAGGTACTGACAGAAGCAGCCAGCCAGTCATGGTAAAGAGGCAGGTTTGCTGAGAGCAACTGTACTGAGCCCTTCTCACTGCACAGAGCTCCAGGGAAGGAACAGCTTGTGTGATAGATATTGCAGCGGGTCAGGATTGAATTTGAATATTGTCAAGTGTAGGTGAGTTATTAGCATCTCCCCTTCCTTTCACTGTTATATTCAGCTGCAAGCTGGCCTCAGGCAATCTTGTTTTCCCCTATAAAAATTTGCAGGAGATGCAGGAGATGGGTGAGATTAGAGGTAACACGCTATACATACTATTCACCCAGCTGAGATTGCTGAAGTCAGTGGAACTATTTGCATACAGCTGGCAAATGATATTAAAGTCTTCCCTAATGCCATTAGCCTGACATGAATATACAATCTCAGTTTATTATCATTAAAGAATTATAACCCACGAGTCTTGAAAAATAATCGACATCATTTGCCTTGATGTCAGCATACCTAAAAGCCGTTCTGCAGTCCTCGCTCACTCCACCTTGGCATCTAGCAATGACCTGACCAAGCCCTACCCAACTGTCTCTATAAGCCTTCAACAGCACTAGAAATGCAGTTGGCCTTACTGAGGGAGGGCAAAGAAGGAAGCCCCAGCATCTCTCAGTCTTTTTTTTTTTTTTTTCTTTTGGTAATGTCTTGGGTCTTTTATCGAACACATCATAGAATTTCAAATTCTCTCTCATTTCCTAATATCTTATCTTCCTCTATTTAGAAGAAGTGATTTTCAGCTACAACACACTTGAAATTCTTGTGCTGTTGTGGATCCCTGGGAATACACAAACCAACCCTCACAACATCAAGAAAGATCCAACCATGGTCAGCAGGAAAAAGAACAACTTCGAGACTTTGGATTAACGTCTCTGCTGAAATCAATACCATAATAAAATTGGTAGGAGTGTTGTCATCGGCTACCACCAGGTCAACCTCTGTCATTATGGCATAACCACACAGCCAGCACTGTAACAAAAACAAAGCAAAACCACCACCAACAAAAAAACCCCCCAAAACAGGAGAGATTTGCACACTAATGTTTTCCAAATTATTTCAATGCCATGTGAAAAAAACATCTTTCGACAGCTTTGTTCCCATCAGGTTCCTCACCTCTACAAAAGAAAAACGTTTCCCAGACTTAACATCTGTGAAAATTAGAACATTTGCTCACAAAACAAACCACACATTTTTAGAAAGCAGTAAAGAATCAGTCTCACGGATAAAAACATCATTTAACACCATTTCCCATTTTTTCCACATTTTTACGACCGATTATACCCCTAATCTTGGCCTGTATTCATTTTAGTAATCATGTAACACATCCATTTTCTAAGCAGGACAAAACGTTCCCCTTACAGTGGAAAAGAATAAACTGAATCATATTGCATTTATTTCTGTATACTCTCTCTCATACAAAGAATCTGAAAGTGTCAGGGATATAATAATGACACCATTTATCCAATTCTTACAAGTGTTATGTTCAGCTTCAGAACTCTTAAAAGCCTTATGTTCTAATAGGACGAGTTAGGTCTCTGTTATGCAGAGAAGTTACATTCTATCTTCCTTTTTTTTTTTTCATTTGCTATACCACTTTTCCATAGAGTAGTAACTTTCAACTTTCAGAGGTGTTGAGTACCTCTACTACACTAGAATTCTTAAATCCATATTTAAGAAAAAACCAGACTAAAAATTATATACAATGTATGAGGTGAATAGTTATGAGCTAGCTTATTATGTACTGACCAAGAACATAAAGGTGTCAAGTCCAACCAAAGTATGGAGTACCTGGTGGGAAGACAGGTCTTGGTGCGCACTGTTCCACTGCCATCTGGAATATTTCACTGAAGTCCGTTGTTGAAAGAGAAATCTTGGAGCTGTCCTAACAACACCGGCTAATCATGAAGTAACAAATTCCATGAATCTGATGCAATCTCTAATCTTCGGTGTCTGATCCACAATTACAACGGTGGCCCACGGCCTTAGGGGCAATAGATACAGCAGAGCCAACAACTTTGACAGTAAGCCATTAAGAGTTCCCGTTCTTCAGCCCTCAAGTCGGACTGGGAAATGCCAACATCTTCATTCAATATATCAGAAGCAGCATAGATTTTCTTCAAATATCTAACAAAAGGACAAAGCATTGTATGGAAATGCACCTAAATCTTCTATTCATACAGCAGCATCCTGAGGGAACAACAACCACCTCCCACAATGCTTTCTCCTCAGCTATAATGAAAAACCTCTCATAATCTTTATTGTTATAGAAAGTACAAAGAGATTAAGTAAAGGAAAGTTGCAGGAACATTTCTATTTGAATAACTGTGACAGCATGATCCCCCTAAAATTGACAGAATCACTGTCTACACCAAGTCCACCCTATGCAAAATTATGCCATTGTGACCTCTTAGAAAAATTAAGTGTGATTGAAATACGATGAATATAGTAGCATGCACATACAGAAAATAGCATTTCTGACGTGTGCCTCATACAATAGTAGAATGTGCAGAGGACAGGTACCAAGTGATGAACAAAACTGAACCTTAAAACTGAGATCCTGTGTGAGAAATGGGAGGGTAAAGCTTATTTATTACATTTGCCCTACATGGCAGCCTATATCAGACCGGGAATAAAAACAGAAGCATGAAAGGAAGGAAGAATGCCATGTTTAACAAAAGGAAGACAAACTTAAGGAGAAACTGTATCAGTCAATCCTAGACCAACAGACGGCATGTCACCAGGCTCATACATAAGCCAAGATCATCCAAAACCAGACTTAATTCTTTAGCTTATTCTTCTGTTTTGCAACTCTTCTCTCACTCTGATCACTTAAAACTTCACCCTTATTTTGAATAAAGTCATTGTTTTCGCTGAGTTTGTCCAGAAACAGAATAGTTACTAGACAAAGACACAAATTTCAGGAAAAAAGTAAAGCAAATGAAACAATAATGAACACAACTAAGGATACCCAACACATAGGTCTCATTAGCAAATTTTCAGAGCTGTATCTTTTTCTTTTCATTTTGAGGGAGTTAGCTTAGGGGCTGGTACTTTTACTGCAAGCATAGTAAGAGAAATCTCTCCCCACTTGTCACTAAAAAGAACACCCGTGGCAAGGATTCGGTGGTAGGCAGCGTTTGTGTTACCTCTTGCTTTGGGTAACAGCACTACTTGTAATCCAATTGCCTGGATGGGTTTTTCTTAAATAAAGAAAATAAAACTCAGTTCCCAACAGTCTTTTATTAGCAGGTGGCAGAGTCTTGGATTTTGACAGAGTTCATCTTTAGGTAAGAAAACATGCCTTTTAGACATAAGTTTTCAAAGTTCAGAGGGTTTTAAAACGTATTTCACGGATTGGATTCTCTAATGTGATCTTAGCCTGCCAGCATTCTCTTGGATCTCAACATGAGCATGCAGCTCAGAAAACTCTATGGGGAGTGCCATGCCTTGCTATTTGCTCTGTGTAAAGGACATATATATATATATACACTGAATTATCTTTTCTCCTGCTCTCTGCACTAAAATAACACAGAAGAAACTGCACAGATGTGTGAATCAGGAGACTAGAAGTTCTCATTCCAATTTATTCATTAAATGGCCACAGTAAAGCCATTTTATAAGCTGGAGTTAGCAAGATTTCCCACTTCTATCACGGAAAAAAACCACCATGCTTCTTTATTTTAGAGATGACGCAACAGACATCTAGACATTTCTAGAGATCAGAGAGGAATTCAGCATCAGAATCCCTCTTCTGTCCACAATATTTGTCAGAAAGAGCACACCAGGTCTTCACCTGCCAGTATAATATGAGTAAATTCACGCAGTTCTTACATGCTTACTTTGCCAGGCAGCACTAAATCCACAGATGAAAGCGCAGTATGAAAGAGCACAGCAATTCTGCGCTCACGAGATGAATGGTAGGTACAAATCTGAGTAGTTCAGTCCAGAGCTGCAAGTATTAATACACAGCTACAAACTCTACTGGTGAACAGCAAACCAATTTTTCAGAAAATATACTCTTACATGCCAACATATCAGAGGCTGAGTTTGTATCAATAAAGAGGGCAAAATGTTTGACTGGAAGCCTATATCAAAAATTATTTTCTACCTCAGAAACATAGGAAGCTTGCCAGTGTATTAAGACTTGAACTTGCAAGAAGGTTAAGGAGGTTTTCCCGATGCACCTTTAGGTATTGCAAAACTTCATCTGTTCTCTCTTAAGTGGAAACTCAGACATGCAGTATATCACTCAAATTTATAAAAATTATCACTGTGAAACACCAGTCATCCTTTCCTCCTTTCTCTGGTTAGCAGGTACATACAACACATAAGCCAAATGAGTTGTCAAGGTTTTATGATCTCTGAGATCAA
Source organism: Psophia crepitans (assembly GCA_013399095.1). NCBI lineage: Eukaryota > Metazoa > Chordata > Aves > Gruiformes > Psophiidae > Psophia > Psophia crepitans. The sequence goes on from VWZZ01001501.1 coordinate 2,685,904, forward strand.
GGTCCCACAAATGTAAAATGGAAAAAGCAGAAAGAGATCCTGGTTGGCTGGCACAGCCTCTAAAGCACCATCACACCCTGAAAACACAGGGGAGCTGGTAGACTCTTCCTAGGGCTGCTACCAGTTCAGCTAGCCCACCCATGGCTGCCATTGGAAGTGGGACACTGAGTTAGATGGTCCTTTTGAGCGGTGTCCAGATTTCAGGTCTTCTGGACAGTGACATTAAGACCACGTGGCCAAACTGCTGTCGTGAAATAGAGATCTCAAAAGGAAAACACAGACTGTGAAGACACTTTCATTCCCCTAAGGTCTTGTGCCAAAATACCCTTGATGATAACTGAAGACTCTAAAGAAGAAGTAACACATCTATCATGATGGCAGCTAGATATCACAGAGCTGGGTGCAGAACAGAAATCCCAGCTGAACACCAAAATGTCAGATGGTTGAACAGACTCATAGAGTGAAAATCCTTAAACAAGAATTGAAAGACACAGTGTTATCTATCCTCAGAAGAGAAAGACAAAATGCTTTCTTTTTCCGTCAAGTATTCAGACAGTTGTGTTCTGTAACAAGTCACCTTAATAGATTTAATTATGTTTTTCTCTACCATGGATACTAATATATGTGCTGCTGAAAGCAAAGAAAGATGTTTTTCTGAGGACCAAATTGTGCTGATAGTAATGTTCAGTGGGATTTGCTGCAATATCCCAGACATCTTTAATATTAATACTGTGTAGTCAAGGTCCTTTATTTTTCTAAAAGCACAAAAAATTGTACATGTAGAAGGATATACAGCAGGTTCAGCCACAATTGCTCTGCCACTTACAGACTCATTATCTGTTATACATGGAAATCAGAGAACATTCTTAGTTTTAAAAACACAGGATGAATTATTTTTTTTTAACTTATCTTTGTGCAGGTCAAATTTACATAATAATAATAATAACAATAATAATAATAACAACAACAACAACAACAATAATCCCAACTGTACCATTTGTCATTTCTAATTAAACTGTGGCCTGCCATGAGATGGCAGCATGCTCATAGCTAGCTCTACAGGAAAGGTGAACATGGCACAGAGGAAAGTACATCTGGCAGCCTGCACGCACACAATGAAAAGGCTGTGCTTGTCTGATACACAAGTGAAAAAGAAATCCACTTTACATCACAGAATAGTTTAAAACGTAAGATACTAATAACACAATCATACAGTATTTACAGAACAGGACAGCTTTGCTGCTTTGACCAGTAAGACACTTCAATCAATATTGTTATTGCAGAGCTTAATCCAAATGTCATAGGAGCCTCCTGAGACCTAAAGGCAGCTGGTAGGAAATATCTGAGTTCATGAAGGGAAGGGAAAGTGTGTGAATGCAAATCTTCAGACTTTGTTTATGTCAGTCATGAAGGACTTGACAGACTTTTCCCTCATATTTCTCACAATTTCCATAGACAAAAATGATCATGAACAACAAGGCCAAGATATACTCTACACGCAAGAACATTCACCATGAAAATTGCTCTAAACAAGAAACATTAAAATTGGCCAAAATTGCTATCGACCTATAGAGAAATGGCAGCAGAAAGGATACCAGTAAGGAGATGATAACATCTGTGAGCTAGCACTGGTCATTACCAAGTAGTTGGAGGTACCAGAGCAAAGAGAAGGTTCAACCAGAGATATGAGCCAACGTAACGAGGTAACTGAACACCTCCCAATACCAGAAACTCGAGGGAATAAGATTTCTGTATGTGGGACTGGGGGGCAATGCTATACTTCATTATCTGCTCTAGAAACGTAGAGTGTCTTGGAGTCGCATGGTCTGAAGTGGCAGCTTGGGGAGAATATAAGTGTACAGCATCAATAGCCACTGAAAACACAAGAATGCTAAAGGATTTTTGTAGTGATAGCACAATACTCTGTTATCACGGTGAAAGAAACTCACGCAGAAAGCCTTTGAAATAGATGCAAGAGATAATTCATTATTCTCAGTCCATAAAACCAAGCCAGAAAGGACATACACTTTTTCCTTCATTCTCTGTAGAGAGTTTTATTTTACATGTTACCTGGCAATAACTGGAGACAGCTTCTTTGAATTTCTTCTTGTTGGTTTACAAAGAGCTATCCAGAAACTGCCTTTTGACTACACCCCCAAAGACCTGATACAGCTAGTGTTTTGAAACCCCAAGCAAGCCTTTCTTCAATAAAAAGCACGTGCCATCTCCGCTCCCTGGCAATGTTGGGAGATAACACGTTGCTTGTTCTAGCCACACAAAGTACGAACATCACCACTGCATCATCTCATCTTTCTCTCTGCACATACATAAACATGTCTGTGCCTCTGAGTAGCACTACTCTGGACTGCTCAAAGATGGAGACAGAACTTGAAAGGTGAGAAATACTGACGTGTGGCTTTTAAAGCATGTGTGTATTCATGCACACACAGCATCTATTTTCATCTCAAGTTCCTACTTACTAAGTTTTGAAAAAGTATCTTCATAAAATGGATATTAAAGCATTAACTTGCTGGATGGCCAAGGAAAACAGAGATTCACTGTTTCATGCCACGGCAAAGTGCAAAGCTCAACAATCGATAAGAAGCATTGAAGTGTAATTATGGTACTTTATATTACAATCCCATAATTGTCTTAGTAATTTTCCCAAAGTAATTTAAACGTGCCTTTTAGATATTCAAGCAGTGAAACTCCAGATATCATCATCCAAGATAATAGCCTTGAATCGATAACCAAACAAGAAAAAAAATCCCCCACAAAACCCACTTTCTCAGTGTTTCTGTGAGTGTGACATAGCCAGCCAGTAACTTGGTCCCACTCTGTAGCGACAAACTATTTCATACAATTTATTTTTTCTCGGCAGAGAGTTTTTATTTAAATAAGCGAGACATTTTTAAGCCAAAAAGATCTCCTAGTCTAAACTTCTCCAACACACAGACTACCTGTCATTTTTCACACCAATAATTTGGGTTTCATTGAAGGAAAATAGGCACATGTGATTGATTTTTCTTCCCTACGATAGCATGAGAATTTTATTCACTGGAGAACATCATGTACACAATTTTACTGTTCCACTAGAGGATATCTGATTTCGTTTCACAGAATCAATATTTCCTGCAAATAAAAAAACCCAATAAACAGATGCACAAAAGCCTACGGACACGAACGTGTACCAAGAATGACACAGGTCAGAAGGGCACTGACGCGCTTGCTGCTGTCCATATACTGTGGGGTCTGTGTATAGAACACCATGAATCTGAACTTGGATATTGCAGCCTCCAAGAGCTGTTCCAACTACTTTAGCAGACTTTGGATCAGATTCTCTTTCCCTCTATTTATTTGGCAATTAATGTGTGCATTCTTACATAGGTCGCACGAGCAACTTTTTGATTACTTTAATAGACTTTTTCTTCTCCAGACACTTTGCCTGTGCCACATCACTGTGCCACTGAAGCTTCACTAATATAAAATCCATCATGACATAACACGATAATTAGATCGGATTGCTGGTGCACAATGATATTCTGTATTATTATATTGCCATGTCACTTGCTCTTTTTGAGATAAACTCAAGATAATTTGAAACATCTCTTTATCAACTGCTGCTATAAGGACATAAATCTTTTTTTTCTTTTTTTTAACATACATAAAATAATAATTCTTGGGCAACAAAGAAACAAGTAACTGAAGAGTAGTTCACAATTTAAAAATTATGTGTTGCCCAATAAAACAGTGCATTAATTAATTCATTATTTCATTATTACCTGAAAATACTTGATTTGGTTGGAAACAGAAACCAAGTTTTCCAGTTTTTCCATTTGGCAACCAGAGCAATCTATAATTGTTCAAGCCAACACAGAAAGGTTACAGAAGACATATACATACCGTAAGACCACAGGAGAAGAATTAAACAGGACATAGGCACTTGTAGTGTCTCCTCAAATTGGGAATTCTGAGCAGGAATCACCTTTCATTTTTAAGACAAGTCAGGAAAAGCCTAGATGCCTTTAGTCATGGTTCCCCATGGATTTTGGCTTTGACTTGTAGTATACTACATCATTTCACTTTATTGACTTCCAAATCATAATTTCTTAGAATAAATTATGCTTCTGTACCCATTCAGTCTGCATCAGTTTATTAACTATGTCTTTCCAGTACTATGAAAATAGGAGTCTGTAAAAAGTCTGTTTATCTAGAACAGAAAAAGCACATTGCAAGATTTGAAACAATAATCTTTGATTCCATATGGTTAGAAGATGAAATTGTACTTTAACAATTCATAGACTTTAAGGTCCGAAGTTATTTAGATCATTTTGGTTTCGGTCTTTGAATATTTTTGCAGTCCCACAAGAGATATTCAGCATTAGCAAAAGCAAAGTCTGCAGCAGCTCATTTTTTTGTAGTTAGGAGGAAGAGATGGCAGCAAACATTTACACTAGACAGCAACTGCTAACTACCTTTCCACAGTGACTTCTTCCCTGCGAGGCGGGGGACTATTTGCATTCTCAAGAATTTCAGACTGTTCGCGCTTCTGTGACCCGGCAGACCTATTCTGCTACTTCAAGTACTCACACCAGACTGGTATAATAAAGGGAAAGCAGAGTGCACAGAGTTTCAAAAAACATCAAGAAATAATTGCAAGCTTATTTCTTACTTAGAAAACTCAAATCTCAAACAATTCCTCCTGGGACTAAACTCTATCCTTTGTGTTCTGCTAAGTGATCATTCCAGAAAATTCTCTGTTACAATGTCTAGACTGGGAGAAAAGCCATAACAGCTATTATTTTTTGTTCTTACTCATGTAAGTGTTCTTTGTTCAGCCAGCTAAGGGGATTACTCACATGATTAACAGATTTGAATCCAAAATGTTTTGAAAAATAGACAGTGGTATTGAAATAAATAAAAAAGAAGAGATCCTGTGTAACAGACTGCAGAATGAGAGATGCAGACACTCTGCAGCCAAATGGGTTAGACTACTGTCAAAGGAATTAAACCAAAAATGAGCAATTTAATCCTCACGCTTCATACCAACCATTTAAGAAACTGATTTTATGGCAACACCGTGTGACTCCACTTCATACATTTCTTCCACGCCTAGAGCATTCAAGTGCAGGTTCAGCTCTTTCCTGTGACTGATGGCCCTCAGATTTTATTGTTGAAAACTGGGGCATATAACATGCTGTGAGGTGACAAACACTGCTGATGGCCGAAGATTTGGACATGGGTGTTCAAACGATGTTGCAAATATAACTCTATACACAAAGTTTAACACACCGCTCCTTTACACTGCGTTTGTCTGGCAGAACACGTTAAGCAGGCAAGCCTGTTTTGTTTAACCTTCTGCCATCTTTCTCATCAGATGAAGCGACACATCAAAAGGCCTTTTCTCAATAAAACTTCAATCACTAGTACCTAGTATAAATGTTAGGAAAAGAGAGGAGAAAGGGGAATAAGAGACGAGAATCCATGTGATCTCTCTCTCCTGTAGGAGGAAGTCAGGGAAGCTAAGTACACTAGAAAGTGTTTACTTAAAAGGTTGATTGTTTCAGAATCTAATTTAAAACTCCACACCAAAGCGTTTCCTTAAGCCAGTATTTAATGTCCTCTAAGCAGGTAGGATGGAAGGTAAAACAGATTAGGTCAGAGGTGGGATGTTAATAAGCAAACACTGTGTGTCAGTTTTGATAGCTGGATCAAGGTTATTTAGCCTGAACATTGACACATGCTGTAAACAAGCTGGAAGCTCTAAAGAGCCTTCAGCTGCCCACCTATGCTGTTTTTTCATGTTTGGTGGTTTTTTAAAGAGAAGCCTCACCCAGCTAATTCTGCATTGGCAGTGGGCTTTACAGATGCAGACTGTCGCTGTGCTCCGGGGACAGTACGTGTGCTACTATTGCACAGTTCATGGACAGAGCTCAGGAGGAGGCAGAAATCTTCCAGGTAGCAGGGAACAGCCCAAGCCAAATTAATTAATCAGAGTCCAGCACAATAAAAAATAATCTCATACAAGACGGTTAAATGCATCTGGAACATGACTGGTAGGGATGGGAATCTACAAGGGTTCAATTATCCTGAACATTAGAAGGAGCTATTTCATCATACTCAGAAATGAACATAAAAGTACGTTTTCACAAGGATTCAACGTAGTATTAATGAGTTAAGTACCAGGTGAACAACAACAAAAAAACATAAGACGCTGCCACAAGCTTCTTGTGAGTAGGTAACAAACGTTCTTGTTTCCTTCCATGACGTATGACATATGGTACAATCACTGACAATCAGCCTGAAGTTAAAGCAGCCTTGCATTATTGACTTGCTAGAATAACTTTAGAGGAACATTGTGCTAACAGAACCAAGATGAACTTTCTTGCCCCCAGAACAAGTTCCCATCATTTCAAAATGGTACTTGGGGGTTTCAGACAGAAGAGACGCAGGTCTATTATGACCTTTCTCCAACTAGTTGAATGCTTGTGGAAAAGCAATTCCATGTAGGTTTCTACAAACTTGTTGCTTAATCCATCATAAAATTATGCATATGCTATCAATAATCCTATCGAAAGCAGATGCTCATATTTTCATTCTGATTTACTCCTTGCATTATACATGGCTGTATTTCCCACCAGCTTGTGGACAAGGTATCTTTTATAAAAGCAACAGTTATGGCAAGTATTCAAAAAAAATACTTACTACTGCAGCATCCTAGCTATTTTTCAGAGAATTGAGGTTTGCTTCTTGATCGACGACTAGACAAATAATAAAACCTTTTTTTCATTTATCTGAGGGAGTTAAGACCAATAGGCAGTTTTCCCCATCAGTCCTGCTGTTAATTATAGGAGGTTACTACTATGTTCTTAGATTTAAGGCTGGTGATCTTGCAATGGAAAAAATATTTTCAGCTGTGGACAATTAACAAACTCAGTAGACCAGGAAAAAAGTGCAGACCTAGTCTGTTAAAAAACAAAGCCCCACCAAACCCAGAAACCAATTCAACTGCATCCATTGCTTTGACAGCTATATAATTACATGGGCCATAAATTACAGTCACTAATCACCTTGTTTATAATTTCACTCCCTGTAAATTAGTGGTGTAATGGAATGAGATTCTGTAATTGCCAGACACATAGCGAGCACTCACTAGAGAGTACAGCATAGAAAATCTCCCATCAAATTTGCTGTTGACCACCCATTAGGCTTATGATCAATAGATCATACAGGGATATGGAAGAGTGAGTCCATGGAGATCCAGCATGTCAGTGTATATCAAACTCCATGAAAAACAAGGACCGCTGGAACTGCCAAAGCCACACAGCTATCTGCCAAACGGAATAGCCGTTACTGCTGTCAGTACTACACTTCCTGGTGCACTTTGCTTTTTCTGCTTACTAGTAGGAAATAATTTTTAAAGCTTGGCCAAGCTGTGTGGGTGAAGACTTGGTAAGAAGGTTTCTATTGTCTCCATCTAGCAGAGAGTGCAGGGAAGACACCTTGCAGGCTGAGGTTATGAGTTTCCACAACTGCAATTTCCCAATCCCCAGCTTGTGTCTGAGATACAGACACTTTAGTGTTTTGTTAAGGTCCCATAACATTGTGTAATGTCCCATAAACATTGTGTAGTATCGGACTGCTCCTGAGGAGTTTTACAGAGCTCTCCCATCTCTAATAAACCACCTTCAATCATATTGGTTGATAATTAAGTTTCTTCACATCAATAATACTTAGCTACACTTCTCACATTCCACAAAGGAAAACAAAAAGACAAAGAAAGAGAAGTATGTATTTCCTAGCCCACTAAGGCAGAGAAATTTCTAAAATACATTCCAGGTCTATCTGGTCTGTAACAGGCCTGTGCTGCTACAAAATCCAAATGAACCGCAGCTGTTCCTAACTTGGAGCTAGTAGCTAGAGGTCCTAATTACCTATCCAAATTTGAGATGGTTATGCAGCACCCTCTCTATATTAATCACTGTCCAACTAAACCTAATCCTGGCAGCAGAGATGATAAAGCAGCAAAAAAACCCCGGGTTCTGAAGGTTAATGTGCACAGCTGTCACAGACTGACAAGGAGGAAAAAAGAGTAGATGTGGGATTGTGCAAGTTTCTGTATTCCACGGCCAGCAGGATGATGTGCTTTCAGAGCTCTTTTCTTCTAGAGATACTGGCATTGCACCAAAAACCTAGACTATTCCAAATAGAGGGGACTAAGTTGTCATAAAAATTTCCGCTCGTGGCAGGGGTTGTTGGTGTTAAATATCCTGACGCACTGTTTTCTTTTGGATGTCTCAGCTTCCATTTATCCACATGGAGTTTACGGGTCTAAATTCAGATCAATAGCAGCAATAAATGGGAAACGTTTGCAGCTCTGAGATGCAGGATGCTACTCCTGGGAAGGAAAACAAGGACTCTGTACTAATGGGCACTATCTAAATACACAGACCAACCAATTAGTCTATATACATAACCATCTCAGAAAGCCTTTACTTCATGAGCCATAGTATTGCTTCCCAGACTACAGCTACTTAAAGATATAAACAAAAAAATACCCCTTAAAGCTCTATTTAATACGTAGGTAGAAAACAGACAATCATTTGACAGACATGTTCTCCAAACCCATATTCAAATGAGTTTCATACCTCTCATGCATGCTACCTTCATTTGCATCTCAGAGCTCTGCTCCCGTTCTCCTGCACGCCCAGAAGATAGATAAGAGGGCACATTATGAACATCAGCAGGGATGGCTGAAATCAGGTATTCCCTGGTACACCAAGGAGGTTTCAATGTTCAGTAATGAAGCGATAATCATCAAGGTAGATTAATGGTTGTCTGAGAGAGTTCATCGCCTTGGGCCATTAACCCTCATGTGGTTATTAATTTTGCAAAAGACATCCTGTGCTGCTGAGGTCATTACTGCTGTTATTAGCTAATGAAAGATAAAACAGCTGAAGTTCCCTCTCATATATTTAGATAGTCACACACCCATTTCTGTATTGTACACGTGCCTGATTAGATCGGTCATTTAAAAAGTAAACGGGGTAAGTGTGTGGGGAGGTCAGAGTACCCATAAGCAGGGTACATTACCAAGACTGAGCTCTGTTCCTAGCAGTAAGGCTGTTTCTACTGTCTCACACCTTGTGATTTAGTGGAGCAGACAGAAATAGAAGTAATATAAGGGTGCCCCCCCTCCCTTTTTTTTTTTCTACAATAGGCAAAGCTTTAGCCTATAGCCCACAGATTTAAGCTTCAAAGGCAACTAGAAGTATCTCCAGTGACACTGCTTTGTGACAGCAACAGCCTGCAATTTCTATTGCTACACTGTTGTTGGCAACAGGTCACACAGAGGCAAAGTTGCAGGTAAGGCCAGTGTACGTGGTAATCTGCTGAGACATCATTAATCAGTTAGCGAGTAGTCCAAGTCCTTCCACCTCCATGCCTACCATGTTAGGATGCTGTTCAAAATCAGTTTAAGTCAACACAAGCTCGGTCCCACCTTTGCTGCATGTCTCCAGCCACATATTCCCACTGGCAAGGTGTGTACAACGGGATATTCAGGGGTTGATTTAGCTAAACACTAATCTCTCCCCTTTGTGGGGTTACACTTTTGTCTCAGTCAGCTCCCTGACCCAGCTCATGACATGCTCATCAGTCCAGAGCTGAGCATGCCAAGAGCATGACTCTGAGCAGGAATAGGGCAGTTTTAATTTAGACGAGCTTAAGCTGCCAGAGAACTTCACCTTTAGCTTGCTGTGAGACACTACCTGAATTCAAAGGAAAACTTGTAGACAGTTGACGAAAATTTGGTCAAACGTTTCTGTTGGGGGAGGACACAACCCAAAGCTGCTGATGACACAGTTTGATTCATGATTTCAGCTCAGGGCTTCTTTTTTAAAAGTTATTTTCAGTGCAGTTCAGTACAAAGACCCATATTGAAGGATGGTGGTGTACAAACTTTTCAACAGGGGAACAGTTCTTGCCTCTGAAAGCTCACGGTCCGAGCTAATAATACATAAAAAAGGGCAGGGACAAACAGGAAGAACGACAACAGTGCAAATTTGTTTTCCACCATGGGCTGCACCCAAAGCAGGTATTGTCAGAGAGCTAATCCTAAAAAAAACAAGGCTCAGAACCATCCTGCGTGAAGCCATCACATGGCTTCACTGTTCTTAATTTTCCATTTGCTTTTTCTGCTTCAGCCTTCAGTGTATAGGTCACCTTTACACTTCTTCAGCACAAGGAAATAGTCTGCCATGACTGGCACATTTCTGCACAGAAATGTTCTGAAAAAACTGTATAAAAGCCCAAGAGGCTTATATTGAAACTTAATTACTAAAGATGATTGTTTGGGTGCCTAGGAAAAAGCTGAAAGGTTCAAAACAGAATAAAATGTGATACTTAAGTTTCAATTCTGTTTTTTACTGAAAGGTCATCAAATGGATAACAGTTTTCTAGACCATTTGCATAAGTTTATCTTAAAATCAAAGAGAAAAAGAAAATTTAGATGCTTCCTTCTTTTGCAAGTACTGATTGTAGTGCTTGCTTCTTTGCTAGCAAGCTAGAGCTCATTAAAATTTCTAAAACAATAATTAAAAAAAACTGTAGCAAATAAATTCTTCTGCATTTTATTTTTGTAGAATTTAAAAGATCCAGCAATTTTTTTTCACTGTGACCTTAGATATCTGTTTCCACATACAAACCATAACGACAGATATTTCAGATGTGGGCTCTTTCGAAAGCTCACAACATAACAAAGATCATGAGCTTCACATGCCGTACATGTAACTATGAATTTAACAATATTAAGATTTAATCTGAATGTAACGTTACTCTCAACAGGCCTGGAGAGATGATAAATTGCACAAACCGACAGTAAGCACAAAGCTCTCTAGGAACAAAGATCTACAGAAACTGAAGGTCTAGGAACAAAACCAGCAGCATTGATAGTTCATTCTAGTCAGAGATGAACCAAGGCATGGGGGGAATTATCGTGGAGTACCCAAGATGCCTTGCTTCACTGAGCCATCAAGGGCGTTTATATTTGTATTCATCCCCAACTCCAGCAAAAATGCAAGTGTCACTAGTTTAGGAGGAACAGTATTCAGTCCTCTGGAAAGTAAAATGACTGTGAACTTAAGAGCTCGGTGTTCATAGAGGGACTATGGCAGAGTGTTCCAGATGAGAAATACAAGAATTGGCTGGAAGAAATATTGTCAAGTATAAAAGAGGATTGTGTTTTATGTTGAGTTTACTTGTGATCTTTTGCTTCCAGCCTTACCCACAAAACCTTGAACTCTGGTCTTGTTAAATTTTTGCTTTGTTTATTATTAAACCTGCCTATAGTGTTCAGGAACCAGGTGAATCAAGATAAAAATGGAAAAGTTTAGGAAACTCTCTTCTCAGAGGCAGAGAACCAGGATAATGCAGAAGTTGTGGCCAAGCCTGAGAGACTCAAACCTTGAGCAGTTTGGGGAACCCAAGGTTGGGGTTACCTTTTCATCTATGTAACATCAGAACGAACCCTTACATTGTCAGGTTTTCCTACTGGCAGGCAAACCCCAGCATCCTTCTTATACAAGCAAACAGTAGAGTGTCACCTCAAAACTCCAGATGAGGAAAAAACATCACAAAGAGAAAACAAAAGCTTCTTCCAAGGCCTGAAAGAGAAAACAGAAATGCTGTAAGAGAAAGGCTCAGTCCAAATCCTGATTTCTGTTTGAGAGATAGTGTCTCTGAAGATGGCTATTAGTTGGTAAGCAAGCAGGTAAGAGATGGTGCAATGCTTTCTGTTAACCATTTATTTAATTGTTCATTAAAAGAGTCAGAATGGCCATGCTCAGAAACATGATAAGCAAGCATGTCAGGTACAGCACAGGTGCAAAGCAAAGGCCAGTGTGTTACCTACACTTCACTCTTAGAAATTAAGAAATGGTTGATGCCACTGGTAAAAAAATCACGTTATATTATCACAGCATACACTTTAGGTGGCAGCCTGCAGAAAGACAAGGTACATATGTATAATAAAACCATCTTTTTGAAGACAACAGAAATGAGAAAGACGACGATCACCCACTAACAGACAGCAAAATAAGAGACTTATCTATTTGCAAGCCAGTATTGATCCAAATTTCTTTAAGTCAATGAAAAAGTCCATCATACTCAAGAAGCATTAGTAGAGATGTTTCAGCTGTCAGATTTGATGAGGAATAACCAGGGCTCCAAACTGAAATATTCCTGAAGTTGTCACCACTTTGCGTATGATTTACACAGTTTATTTTTATCTCAAACAGAACAGTCAGTTGATTTCCACAGTGGAATTTTCCACCCAATCAGCTTTTTTTTTTCTTTTTAATTTTTTTAATTGATTCAACAAGACCAATTAAATATATCAACAAATCATTATAAAAAGAAAAAAAAGTCAGAAATAGAACTGATCGAGAATCGTTTGCCTTCCAGAGCAAAAGTATTTCAAATATACCCCTGCATTTTACTGGGAAAAGTTCCTACACGAAAATCCATAAAGATAGAGCTGAAAACTGAAATTATTTTATTTTTAACATTCCTTATGCCCCATAAATTTTCTTCCTCTCTCTCTCGCCACACTTCCCAGAGAAAGGTCATTTGAAATAGAAAACTATTTTACAAGGTCAACATTTAAAAACAGCTCAGCTCAAGGAGACTTTTGTAAGTATATTTCAGCAGTGAAAGGAACACAAAACTTATTTTCAAACTATTCTATGAACACTCCCACTAAATATGTGCATGTCCTATCACATGTATTTACTGAATCCTCAGCAGCTGCCTAAAGGTAGGAATGTTTTTTTATAACTAAACAACTGCTTCCATTTGAGGCAGCAACAATGAATCTTGATAAAAATTTAGTCTTAGAAAGGAGTTACAAACAGACGATAATGGAGAAATCAGCTTTTTATCTAAAGCCTGTCATAAAAGAAACCTCACTCTGACCATCATTGAGAAATTGGCAATATATAGCATCAGGAAGTTAAGCAAAAGGCCACTGCACAGCTATTCAACAGCAATATACTTAATCACAACCTCAAAACTCTATTTTGAAAGCAGGTGCCAGCAGCATGCCTCCACCTCCGTGCTCCGTCCAGCAATTTTCAGGGTATTAAAAGTTTCTATCAGTTTGACAAACAGGACTATTTCAGGCATCTATCATTAGTTTGCACCTATTAACTATGGTTTTGGAATAGCTTTTAGAAGAAAGTGGAGAAGAGCTAATTCTGCTCTAGCATTACAACACTATTGACTGACAACAAATACATACAAAAATTGGGACAATTATTAGTTTAACAGCATAAACTAGCACAGGAAGAAACATAAGGAAACATTCAGAAAACATGAACTTTACGAAAGGTCTGATTCCAAAAATCCTTCCGTTATCTCCTAGAGTACCATCTTAGCCTTCTCAGAAAATAAAGTGGCTTTAAGAGATAACTATTTGTAGCAATTGAAGGAAGTAGAAAGGCCATTTTCTAAGATAACAGTGCTTTAAATCAATCACTGTAAACCATCGGCAGCTAGATTTTTGTCTCCTTTACCCATGCAGTTATACTGCAGTACAAAGGTGAAGAAAAAATTAGCATAACCTGGTTAGAAGAACCCAAAATATGGAGGTCTCAGAATATATCCAAGCTTCAAAACACATCTACTCACATGGCTGCATATAAACATAATCATACTGTCCCATCTCTTCCTTCAATCCTTAGTTCTGCCCAACCCCCTCTCACACAACTGTGGTTCTGTAAGGCTCTTGCTTCTGATCACTACAGTTCTATAGAAAAGGAAGCGGTCAGAAATGATGGCAAGCAGTGAATGTAAACTTCATGTGATCCTCCACGCTGTCAGCAGGCAGAGAACTATCCCTGCTCTGCAGACACGCACATCCCCAGATTACAAGCCAGGCACCGGTCTAATTAACTGCATTGTCTCCAAAGAGGCTTTTTACCAAGACCATGTTCACAATCCAAGCTCTTTCGGCCAAGGTGAATTGTCCAAGTAGCCAGGACAGCAAACTACCAGCCCTGTCTGGAACTGGAACTATTGCAGCCTGCTAGTCTGCATCAAAGCTAAGCTTATGGTAGATGGTGCCACCTTTCCAGCCAAGGTGGCAGTCTGGGGTTTGCTTTCTCTCCTGTGTCATTAACTCCTCCTGGCTAAAGATGACATCCCAGAGTTAGGGGAGCTTATGTCACTACCCTTACAGATCCCAAATGAAAAAGTAGAGGAAGAAACTGAGACTGGATTTCACCATCTGTCCTTCCTCCCATCCGTATTTTGCAGTTTTACTGCCAGCGCTGTCTCTGGGACAGTGAAGAGAAGGAATTACATTCACCTCCCTACTTGCTTTGAGACTGACATAGGTTGTCACCCTCACCGCCAGCTCAGCTGTTCAGGTTGGCACCAAGAGGAAAAATGGTCAAATGGCAGCACTTTGCTTGCAAGAGGAGATACAAGTGCACAGCACCTGCTCATGCCAACGTATCCAGACCCATGGCTGAGCAGCCAAAGACATAACGAGTAACCGAGGCTGTATTGTAATCATCATGCTCTTCATGTGAAAAAGAGCCATAGTGCTAAGCCTTTCTTTCCATCCCACAGCAAATCCACGGTTGAGACTCCACAGAGCCACAGCACAAGCTGTTCTGCAGGATGCTAGGATGCACACTACGTGCCACAGGATTAACGATAAAATGAATTTGCTTGGCAATTTTTGACTGATTTTATAGCAGACACACCAATACTGGCTGTTTAAGACACGCATCCAGCAACAGCACATTCTGTTCATCTTGCATAGGTGTGCACTTACAAATTTTTCTTATCAGACGACTTTTGCTATTAGTAAACTGCTTTGCCATTCTGAAAAGGTCTTGTCAAAGCTTACCTAGGGCAACGACTGCAATCAGCGTTCATCTTAAAGCTAAAACGGTGTATTAAAGAACACAGCAGCGCCCATCTGGGAAGCTTCCAAAGATCAGATGACCTTTAATGCTTCGTGGTTCATCTTTTCTGTATGCTTCCATGCTCTAATAACTAAATAAATTATTTCTTTCCTTCCCTCCACCCCTAAAAGGTATCATATTTTCTTAGTTGCACTGATAATGAGACTAGCTCTCTTCACCCCTCCCACAGTTTCTTTGGGGTTTCTGATAACCTTGCCCCAACGAAGAAACTAATGAATCTTGAGAAGTGCTGAGAGCCCTCAACTTCAACTGTAGTCAAGCACCTTGCAGAAGGCAGCCTAGGCAGATTCAGAGCAAGACATCACTCTGATAAATAGGAAGTTTATTTTCCTGTTTTCCCTGCTGGTTTTTCTTACAATATATATTTTCTTGCATATATAAACCTAATAATCTGCTGAAGCATCAGAACAGCATGTACATCTTCTTGAGCCTGAAGCTATTGGTAACAAGAAAAGGTTGTCCAACATCTGCCATGCTTAAGCTTTGCATGTGGTGCAGTACCTGAGGCTTCGCTATACATGCCCACCAGAAATATTATTGTAATCAACAGCCTCTGTAGGGGAACATTCATACCATTGCCTAGTGACTGGACACTGGGTTATCCAGCAGCAGTGACTTCAAAGCAAATCACACCCCATGAGTTTTGGAATTTGTTTGTGACCTATGCAGTGAGATACAGGTTTGGATCTCAGGTGGGGGAAATGCATTGGGTTTTTTAAGCAGATCATATTTTCAAACTAAAGGTCTAGAATGAAGAAAAGCAACAACTCCTCTTTGTCCTAGTACTCTTAGCGCAGAAGTAAAACACACTTTTTCTATTTTCATGAGTTCTTGAACTTCCCTTCTTCCTCTGAATCAAACCTAAAGTTTAGTGGAAACAAGTGATTTCGCTGGCTCTTTCATCTCCCAGCTTCATACTACGTTGAAAATAAACTCCCCATGAATTAATTTCAAAATGAGCAAAATTATCATACTTGCATTGCTTTCAAATTATTTTACAAAGAGTATAAAGAAAAAACTCGGACACATCTACAAAAAAATACAAAGTAGCTATCAAAGGCGGGGGGGGTGGGAGAGAAAGGCAGGGATTAATTTTTATTACCAGAGAGTAAATTCTGATAGTGAATCAAATACATTATAGCAATCTTTTTTCAAAATACAATTCATTTTCATAGTGTCATCACCTAAAAATGTAATTAACATAAAAGGTTGGGAATATGGCTTTAAATAAGGATAATTTCTGTAGCGGTCTTTGAAACAAAGATGTATTTCTGCTTTAATCCTGGATAGAAGATCTGGTTTTAATTTCCATAGAAATGAGATTCCCTTCCGTGTGGCAGAGCTGCCTGTAAGTACATAGTAATCCAGACCTGAGAGAAAGGACTTGAGTTTAATGAAAATTTAAACAGACTATAAAGAAAATAAATTATTCCTATTATCTGTAAATAAATAGTTTGGATTGTTCTTCCTCCTTCCCTCACTCCCCTTCTCTGCCGCTGCTTGCAAACGTCTCAGTGCATTGACCTGCCATGATAGCAACTGCTGTTGGGAAACAACCTACCCTGCACAGCCGACTTCAAGAACCATTCCGCATCCACCAGTACCGGTAGCAGTGTCAAAGGTATTTTGGCCCTCTGCATTTCCACGGCTCCTTGTTCCCACCAAGGCAGCTAAACCCTTCTCATGGGAACAGTCTGACGAGTGCTATGAAGCTATTTCTCTCAGATATGAACTACAATATGCAACACTCCTGCTGCAGAGCTAGAATTTCATTTCTATGGAGTTTGGGTTAGAACATACATCCAGCAATAAAATATACAAAGACTTGTATGTGCACTTTCAAGGATTACAAGACATTCTCGTCTTGCTATTAACTGATATTTCAGAAATTCAGGTTTGGTAGCTTGATAAATCAGAATTTGGAAACAATTCTTCATTACTTCACTGTCTTCATTAACGAAATAGTAATTAAAAACTGACATTTACTCTATTTCCTCTTGAGGATTTGGATTTGGTCATGATGGGGTTTTTTGTTTGTTTTGTTTTGTTTACCTATACTTGAATCACCAAGTTTGTTTTGGGCTTCCTGCATGACTTCAACAAGGCTGGGAAAGCATCCAGCCCTGAAAGAAGACCTCAGCAGTTGGTAGGCAGCACTGTTTAAGGGCTGGATTCCAAGACTAGACAGTTTCTTTTACTTCTCAAGGCTTTCAGATGGCATAGAATTAAATGAGTACATTAAAGATCACCTCCTTTCTAGTAATCTGACAAAACCAGAGAAACTGACTAAATGGAGCGTGATTTCATTTGATTTTGATGGTTTGTTTGTTTTGGTTGGATTTGTTTAAAAAGCTTTTTGAAGACTGAGAAGTTGTTAAACAGTAAAATCTTCAGTTCAAAACTTATTTCTTACCCCTCCCTGATAATCCTTCTACTTTTAATACTTTAATATGCAACGGTTTGATCTTGAAAAAATACCATGACAGCAGTGCACTGAAGAATATGCTCAAGTGCTGGAATAATCCACTAATATCACATCTCAAGTGCAGTGAATATCTCAGTTTCACACTGTTTGAGACCCCAGTGGTTGCAACTTAGCAGGATGGAATCCAAAACTGCTGACACTGCCCTCCCCTGGGGCATGAGAAGAAACTGTTGTTTTATTGTTTGCTTTTAAATGTACAGATCTGAAGCTGAGGCTAATTAAACAGAAGCTCAGAAATGCCTGAGACTTAAATTTTAATAAAGACTAAAGGGGCAAGTTCCTTTGGGAATTTTGTTGACAAACTGCTTAATTATTGGTTTCCAAAACTACTTTAGATAACACTTTTAAAAGCCTTTAAGAACTGAACATCTTATTAAATCAGTAGGATTTTGAAGATTATTTAATGCCATAATCTGCATGGAAGTAAATGTAAGTTTTGTGCATGAGAACTTCTGAAAACTGACAAATAATATTTATATTAAGGCACTAAATACTTGTAAAAATCTAGTTCTTCATAGCCAGCTATTTCTAAATGTCTATTTATAAGAATTTAATGAAGAAAAGAGGCATCAAACCCAAATGTTCCAAGATCAAGGATTTTTGCCATAAAGCCATGTCCTCTCTCTGCTGTAGTAAAATACAGAGATAAACCTCAAGGCAAATCTTTAAAATTCCTTAACTTCATTTTCCACTGGTATCCAGAAAGGGACTGGTTTCAGGGCTCTCCTCCATTTTTATGACTGATGTAATTTTTTGATCAAGGTGCATATAACTGAAGTAAAAGAATTATTAACAGAAGGAAAAGAACTAGTATTATGGGATTACTTCAGCAATGGTCTTATTTTTCAGGTATGAAGTAGCCCAACTTCTCCCTTTTAATTACACTACACTGATTTTGGGAATGTCTCAAAAAAAGAGTATTTTATGACATTAATGAAGCCTGATAGTCAGACTGAAAATAACCCTTCAGAGCTTCAACAGACCAAACTAGCATTGGTGATGATTGAATACCAAAATTGCTTAAAACTATATTCCACCTACACCATTAATCATATACTTGCAACTAAAGTTACAGTATACTCGGGAATAGAGCAGAGTTTGACCAATTGACCTGAGGACAAACAATTATGGCAATGAACGCTGAACAAAAATTACTATTTTACTCAAACCTGTGTGTTTTGTGTGTACGTATAATCTAAAAGTTTGACTATTCATAAACTGGAAAAAACTCTTTAGTTTTGCTAGAGTTGACTAGTTGGGTTAAACATGGTCTTCAGTATTTGACAAGAGATTAAATCCTGTACAAGGAGGAGATCATTTTAATCCTTAATCATTTCCAATGTTGGCTGAGCGCGACAATGATTTCAAAGGAGTAAATTCTCTCCTTAATGCACAGCTCTCATTGCGTTTGAACATTTTGATGAACAAGGAAGCTGCCAGAAAATAAAACTACAGTACTTAAAAATGAGACAAATTAATATTTCATCACTCTGAAACACCATGATGCTTACTTAGATGACCATATTCACTGGAACAGGAGGTAACGTTATTGCTATTGAACAATAGAGTACAATCTTTAAAAGAATTGATTGAAAACTCTTAACATTCAATAGCCTCCCTGTAATCAAGCATGATACTTGTACCGTCCCATGCTCTAGCACTTCACAAAGTTAGCACCAGAAAAACAACGAACAAGCCCTACAGAAATCTAACAAGGCAATCATTTCATCTTAAATAGATGTTTTTCCAAACTCAGATTTGGGATACCATGTTGGAGTAAGTAGCCCCACAGTACCAAATACTTTCTATCTCAATCCATCAAAGTATTGCAAGAGGATCACCCACTATGTATTAAATTGTTGTAGGTTCTGTTAAGTAAATACCCAATAGCGCAGTGAGCTCTCACTTCAAGGAAGCAATTCTCAGAAAATTGAACTTCTACATGAAGTTTCATAAGAGAATAAAATGAAGTGGGACCCATTGAGAAGAAATACTAGCAGAATCCAAGAAAAAATAATCCTAATAAACCAGTGACAACACCTGCACATTCTGGTGGTCTTGCACGTTTTATAAGAACTGCATCTTCTTGTATTTGCTTCTCAGAAATGCAAGACTCCTGCTCACTTTTTAAGCTCTTTGCTAAGCTTCCTTCTTATAGGGAAGGAGTTGCTTGTCAATCCGAAGATTCTGGGTTTTTTTTTTTAACCTTCTGCAGTATTTACCAATATTCTCATTGCATCACCTCTACAGACAGTACACTCACAATGCCCTTCTCCTTGTAGCATTGCAAATGACTTTCAGAAGCACTGCGATTCAGATCTAAGTTATGATAAACCATCTGAGACCAAATGCAAATAAGAACTACAGGGTTTCCCATTTTATTTGATTTCCAACATTTAACATAGTTTTCTTCTCTATCTTTACAATACCGTTCCACCAAAGAATTTGCATCAACTTCACTTCTGAAGGGTACTTTTTGTTAGTCTTTATCTTATTATGTGTTACATCCACCATACCGCCTGGAGGTTATAATAGAGATCAGGGTCATAACTATATTCGTACTGTCCAATCAAAGACCAGAAAAGTCCCTGCACTATGACAATTAACTGTGAATCGTTTAACTCAGGAAAATATAACACTCTCTTCTCAGAAATCAAAACCTAAATTAATTTTGCAACAATTAAAATAGGAGCAGAAACCAGAGGCCCTGGGAATGCCTTAAAAACAACCTCTTTCTTACTGTACTAACTAGTGTTTTTGGACATAACCTTTCTACCCCATCCCTTTCAGAGGGGGATAAAACCAACCAAACAAAGGAACATGGCCAGATATCTTTAGTGTTTCTCTTTCAACTAAGCTGCATCAAAAAGTATGGCCAGCAGGTCAAGGGAGGTGATTTTGCCCCTCTATTCCGCTCTTGTGAGACCCCACCTGAACTACTTCATCCAGCTCTGAACTCCTCAGTACAGTGAAGACATGGAGCTGCTGGAGCAAGTCCAGAGGAGGCCACAAAGTTGATCTGAGGGTTGGAGCACTTCTCCTACAAGGACAGGCTCTTGTTTGGCCTGGAGAAGAGAAGGCTCCGGGGAGACCTAATTGTGGCCTTCCAGTACCTAAAGGGGCTCCAGGAAAGCCGGAGAAGGGCTGTTTATTAGGGAGTGCAGGGACAGGACAAGGGGGTTGGTTTTAAACTAGAAGAGGGGAAGATTTAGACATGTGGAAGAAATTCTTTACTGTGAGGGTGCTGAGGCCCTGGCACAGGGTGCCCCGAGAAGCTGTGGCTGCCCCTGGATCCCTGGCAGTGTCCAAGGCCAGGTTGGATGGGGCTTTGGGCAACCTGGGCTGGTGGGGGGTGTCCATGGCAGGGGCTTGCAACTAGATGATTCTTGTGGTCCTTTCCAACCCTAACCATTTTACAATTCTATGATTCAAAAAATATTTTATTCAGTTATATTAAAAAATCCCACGAGATTGCTGCATACATTCCAACCCATACTGGTATTCCTATTGGCCGATATAACAGCAAAGCAAAAAGTCTAATTCTTTCCCCTCAGAGCAGAGGTTAATATCTGCTCTTTGTGTTGATTTTGCAGAAGCCGAAAGTCAGGAGCAGATGCATTAGCAGGTTAACCTTCTTCTTCCATTTGTCAGTCACACCCTATATCAAACAGCTTATTGAATAACAATCCAAACATAATGAGGTAGTGATTAACAAAACATAGTGCTCCCATAGCAAAGCACCGAGTAAAACTATCGCATCTCAATTACTGCGCACAGGCAAACAGCAACCTAGTCATTAAGTGGGGCCCCCACTCTGCATGACTGATATTAATGTAATATTAGACTAGCAGGTGCTGCTTTGCTCCGTTAAATCTTCAGCAAATTCAATTTAGTACGGAAAATAAACAGAGAGCACAATTGTTCCCCTCAACAAACATTTGCATATTTCCCTTACTAAAACTGGAGTTTACAGACATATCTGGGAAAAGACACATAGATGGACAAGAGAGTTGGTTTTCAGGTTGTTTGAACATAAATTTAGTGGAACAAACCCCCTGTGTACAATGACTTGCAGAGTCATCTACCACGAGTTCTTCTGTCATGACTTTGGCATCAACTTTTAGATGAGGGTGAAAGGTGCATCTGGTACATTAACCACAGACATTTCCCCTTTACAATGCCTATGTTTTTTTAGTTCAATTATTTCTTCCTTGAACTAAAATTCTGGGGCAGATCTCCATCTGGCACTCTTTGGCATAATTCCCTACTCCTTTCACATGCGAGAAGCTGGGTGTCTGCATTTGCTTTGAGGGATAAAGGGGAATTCTCATGCAGGCTACACACACACCCTGCTGCTTTTACACAATTCTCTTACGTGAATTCTCCCACTAATTTTATTTGTATATTGTATATTTCATTTCCTGTCTCAAGGTCTACATCTGTGAACATTAATACATCCCAGTAGCTTACTCACTCCATTAATCAAGTGCTAAAATTGCACTGGTTAATTTATGCCAATATTTATACAGTAATTATCTACAGTTCCTGCATCAAAATTTTACCAATCCTAAGAAGCAGTTCTTTGAAAATAGATGGAAGAGCTCAGGGTTTGCCACTGCGACTCAGTCTTCTCCTGAATAACACACAGCACCGCAAGCGTCCGTCAGACAAGGTCCCCATTTTCAAAGCAATATTAGTGTAACCGGTGCTTGCATGTGGCCAGCCCAAAGCAGGATAGGTCCTTCACCACATGCACCAGTCATTCACGTGCCTCTAGAAAACCACAGCTGTGCTATCAGTGCCCACCCCCCCAGTTTTGGGGAAGTACAGATTCACACTTGAATTCCACAATTAAGACACAGGCAAATAGCAACTTGTTTCTGCTGGTTTCCACCTCACCTGCCTCGTAAATAAGACAGAGAAGCAACAACTGCAGAAAAAGAAAGAAGAAACTGGGTAGAAAATCACCAGGTATCACCTCACTTTTTTAGGTGCCTTTTTGTTTACACACTTGCAATAAATCCCATGAGAGACATGAAGAATTTACCAAAGTATTATCGTGTTTATGTGTAGAAAATCATTATTGAGTGAGAAACATCTTATGGTATTTCAGAGGTTACCAAAGAAGGTGCAACAGGTTAGATTTACATACACCTTTTCCCCTCACTGTACCAGTGTGAGGACTATGTGAGCTTATTGTTTAAAGATAACGCCAATATTCGTGTGTCATTTAGAACAAATCCTGACAGAAATGCTCTGAGTGTGTTCAAATCACTGTTTTTTCAAGTCACTTGAAGATATTAATATTAAAAATAAAAAGCTGTACAATCTGAAGTGGTGTAAATCAGGACATTTTCAGTTCACTCCTTTTTCCTACCTTGATATATCTAGATTTGGAGAACAGTTCTCCAGAGATTCTAACTGTAATTAATACCTCTCCTTCCCTGACCCACTTCTGTTGGAAATCAGCCTTGCTGGAGCTTACATCAGATATTGAAGCCTAAAAGCTCTCCAAATCTCTACTAAAACCATATATATACTTCTCAGCAGTGAGATTTCTCACTCCAAAAAGCCAGAGCTTTAGTTTCTCACATGTAATGATTTAATCATTTCCATTGTACTAGAAAATACGTAAGCTGTTTCAAGGTTTTCCAGACACGATATAGATCTATACATTACATATTTTCCTCATTTACTTTTTTCATGCTAGACTGTGAGCCTAATTGATCATGAAAATGATAGTTCCACTAAAATCAATGAGTGTTCTTGCAAAAAAAGCATTTACTGACATGGATAACATACTCAGAGTCTGGATCTGCATTGGGAATAAATTCTTCCACCCACAGCTCCATGGTCATTCTGCTGACCAACTCCTGATGCTCATCAGGACCAAGTGGCAAACTGTTTGGTTTTTGAAGTCAGAAATTGTTCCAGTTTGGGGGTTTTTGTGTTTGTTTTTTTTTTTTTTAATGCCAAAGTGTTTCCACCACTACATTTATGCATGTGATAGACTTAAAAGCCTATGAAACCATACCAGACAGAGAAGGCTAGAGAAGCTGTGCACGATAGCTATTTTTTGGGTGGCACACCTCAGTAGTCTTAAAGAGGTTCCTGTTCACGGCTTAAGATGACTAGGGGTCCAAATGCTGTTTTCAATATCAATGAATATGTTTAGGGCCCAAAGTCTCATGAAATATCAACGTAATTCAGTTTTCCTAGCAAATGAACTAATACAGGGAATAGAAATTCAGGTCCTGGGGGGGTTTATCTCCACATGGAGATAGAAAGTCATTAAGAGCGATGCAAAAAATAAAAACTTGCTTTTAACACTATTTCCTGAAAGGGGAATATACTATTCCTTTTTCTGTGACCTGAAGGTAGATTAATATAATTCAGTTTTCTGAAACTATGACATATTTGAGATGGTTATATTCTTTTTTATTATATTACATTTTCAAAATATGCAAGTTTGTCTACATCTAGATTTTACTGAAAGCTCTAAATTAAGCAAAGCTTTAATTTACTCTTAAGGATTTCCTTATAACTAGAGTTTTAAGCAGTACCTTTAATTCCAAAATTAAAGCTGGCCTGGAGGTGTGTGGAAAGGCTTTTAACATTTAAATTATTCTTTTCAGAAGAAGAAATTAAAAAAAAAGGACAACACTATTTCAAATTATCTTTTCATCTTATAAAAGGTCAGGAGAATAACTAAGTTTAAAATTAGTTTAAAAAATGATATTTCACAGGATCAGGATTGATTTCAGAATTTAGACAGAAAACCTTATTCTTGTAGGTACTTCCAGAACAACCACTGAAACCGTAACACAATTTTTGATAGTTTGATCAATACTAGTTTAAGCAGCGATAAAACTTGCTTTGCACCAAAAGTCAATTTTGTACACAAAAGGGTGAGCTCAGGAGTTTTCTAAATCATTTTTGCTATAATAAAAGTGTTTTACTCTGCCACTTCAGGACAGATCGATTGTCAGACATATACCATCTGTTTTGGTGAAAATTGGGACAGAAAGTATATATAAACCTACATACTAAAGTTTAAACAATAATCAAATGAAACTTGCAATAAAACAGATTGAGCACTTTATAACAGAATTACTTTTAACGCAACATATTTTACCTAAATCAGAACAGTCCTCCTGTCTCTTTCGGATGGTTTCTATTCCTTGCAAGACTACTAGTCTAAAGCAAGTCTAAAGTTGTTGATGTACTATGGAACCTAACATAAAAAGAATATGTTCTGCACAGAAGGAAGATACTTGCTTCTTTCTTCCCGAGAAGGCGTGCAACATCTGAATAAAAGCCACAAGCTGCAGAAGTTTTAAACAACGTGCAGAATTTCAGACACATCGCAGAGACGTGTTTCACAACGCAAACCACCTTTCCCAGCTGTACAGTCATTTCCATGGAGAAACCTCAGGATACAGACATTTGTACCAACAGCATTCAGATGAAACCTTTCCCTTATTCCCAAGCCACAAGTAAGTTTCTCTGTAAAAAATTAGTCTATTTAAGTCTACAGTGCAGTGCTGTTAACCTGTTATGTTTTATATGAAGCGTAAGATCAGTTCCTCAGTAATTATTAAGATACATCACAACGTTATTCTAAGTGACATGAATTATTCTTGTGGTATCAAATACCTCAGAAATTCTCCTCCAACTACCAAACCAGCCAGATTTCACCAGCAGACATCATCGTCTTTTGTTTCAAGGGTCATCTGAATCTTAATCATTTTATATTTCCTGTTTAGGTGTTCAGTCCCTCGTTTCGCATTTTATTTTGCATTTTGACCCCAAACACGGACCTCCCTAGGTTGGAGGCAGAGTTACTTCAAGAGGCGGCAGTTCTTAAACATGTCATAGAAGATAGAATTCCATATTCCACAAGAAATTAATGAACTTTTTTTTTGAGAAAGTTGAGTAGAATTAGGCTTGTGCTAATAAAAGGTTCTTCTGGATGAGAAAAATTATTACAAATATTTCAAATTACAAATATCACAAACATTGTAAAATCCACACGGTGTTAGCATCAGCTGTAGAGCGGTAGGTGAATATGAATGACTTCATTACCTCCATCCCCGAACAGTTCCCATGTTACCATCCATGGGGATTCTGCCCAGCTCATGTTTTCTGTCTCCGTGACTTCTGCGCTTTAAACCCGGTAGGATGTGCTCTACGGACAGTTTGCATTCTCTTTTCTATTTCTTTACCAAAATAAGTTGCACGAATACCTGCTGATCTTATGTTCCTTCAATATTACATTACAAAGTGACTTCTCAGGGAACTGTAAAATATGCTTTTAACTCTTAACCACAGACACCAGAAAATTAAGCTACCTGATCTCTCTTTGTACATACTCATCACGTTAGTCAACATGCTTACTAACTTTAGAGTGGGCCAAAATGAATAGATACAAGTTTTAAGAGTGAGAAGGAAATCTTCCAAAGCCCAGCTGTCAGCAATACATCAGGTATGAATAACATACCATTCCTACTTCACGCTGTTATCCTGCCTTTCTCATCTGCCAATATATTAGGCCAAAACCAAGAACTGATTTCTCCCTCAGCAAGAGCAAGCTGTTCCTTCCAATAAGCTTTTATTTTGATTTCTAGAGAAACAAGTTCCACACCAGGACTCCGGCATCTTCAGAATTAGAAGTTTTCTGTGCAGTTGAGACTTCAGTCAGCAGAACAACATTCTCTTTCATTTTATGGACGATATAAATGTAAGTATTTGGTCTAGAGAGAAGCTTGTTATTTCACCCATGAAGGCTACCTTGATCACAGATTAGAAAATGGGATAACCAAAAGAGATCAAAGACAATTTTAAATCTCTGAAATTTTTCCTACACACCCATATGCTAGGTGAGACATCTGTAGCGCTTGCAGATATATCCACAGTTCCTGGATTACTAATAGGGTTGGCTGAATAACATTTTGAAGCAGTTCTACACAGCCTTGTTTTAGCTCCCAGTACAAAGAATAAGCCTGTCCCAGAGCTCCATAACCTAACAGGAAGCTCACCAGAGATCAGTGCACCAATTTTGAAAAGTGAGGAGACTTCATGGAAGAAAGTATGCTGTCTTTCTCAATTTAAGGCTAAATGAAAAATATCTGTCTCAGGCTGGACACAGAAAACACATCTGCTACACGTCAATCCTTTGGCAGAAAAGCAACTGTTGGAAGAACCGGCTATGGGTTACAAGGGGGAGTTGGGGTGTTGGTATTTGACCCAAATTTCAATTTCTACCATTGCTGCTTTTTGTTTTTAAATCTACTGCTTGCACCAACTCAAGCTATAATTTTGCCATAATTTCTCAAATATAATGTGTACTGCACACTGTTTAAACAATCTTTTCACCACCTTTGCACATTTCCAAAAAGCTCTTAGCTGGACATTGTATGTCATGAGAGGAATAAGCATCTCTGATTACTGCTGTATCACAGTTAGCACCAGGTCACACCTACCTGCGCCCTCTCTGTGATCTTGCCCATGCACTGCAGCCACAAACCCGACTCCACCCGGTTTATAGCTGCTTTGGGCCTGTGGAGTGGTGCAAAGCAGCTGGTATGTATCAGTGACCGAGGCTGGATAAAAGAATGAGATGGAATTATCCTTTTGATATGAACAGACAAATTGCAATTTCTTTGCTGTAGAATTTATGGCCTGATCCAAAGGCCGCTGAAAACAACAACCTGTACTTGGCACCAAAAGACCAGATTCTTAAGCAGAGTCTTTCTCCCTCCCCCCAATACACAGTTTAGGGCTTAGTTCAGGCCTTAAGCAAAGAAATTTTAAATGGTTCATTCCCCTTTCTCTCCTGATTTGTAGCAATCCATAAACTTTGAATCATTTCCAGTGACATTCCTCTAGCTGGAGGAGAAGTTGGGTGTCCACAGTCCCAATCCCGGTGCTCTGCCTCTGAGGATAATCACATCCTGAGAGTCAATGAGGTGGTTACTGCAACAGAGAGGGCAGGGACAAGATAATTTGTTAAATTACTAAGATAAGAATGTCACTATCACTTCGTGTCTAACCCTTTTGAAAAATTATATGGTTTGATTTGTAAGAAATAGAATTTCTATCTCCAGCTTTGGATTTAGTCTCCTATTTTTATGCATTTACATGAGATGTAAATCTAGCGTATTTAAAATGACTGGTGCGACACAGATGATGAAAGCAATGCATAAAATAAGTTTGAGCTTCACTTCCTAAAGTCAAAGAACTGCTGTTATGGAAAGAAAAGGGAAAGAAAAAAATCTCTTCCTTTTATCCCACACTATGCATAAGGAAATTGAAAGACAGGATTGTATTCACTGATCACACTTAGAGTACTCCTTTCAATGACATTTCAGGTCTCTTCAGGGTCAGTACGTATCAGTTCATCAGAAATTTTTGGAGAGGAAGGGAGAGAGAAACCAGCTCATTCACTTCTGACAGCTTCATCGAGAATCTGTAAGGTGCCAGTGAAGCCAGAGCTATGCCATTTGCCAGCCGGAATCTGGACCTGGTGCAAAACTGTCATTATACTCGAGACATTTGAGATCTCAGATGTTGTTCAGCCATTCTGGGAAAACTGAAGCTGGGTTTGTGCTGCTGATTGGGAACACTGACGTGACAAACAGTTCTTGCAAGCGGTAGCATCATATAGGATACGTGGATATCCCAGGACCCCCATACACGTCAAACTACTGCCTATTGGAGCTAGTGACAATCTGGGCTTCTTTAAGGGTGGTATCTACAAGCACAAATCACATCCAAGGTTCATGGCAAGTCTCTAGGACTTCAGTTTCACTTGATAACTGTACGAAGAGCTAGATGATGAACATGGATAATCCTTGGCAGAATTATTTGGTGAAGTACTGCTTATATTTGGAGGAATAAAGAAGTGATTTCACAAAACCTGAAGTGTCTTTATAACTTTGCATATTTCTTACAGGATTTTTTCCCCTGCTATCAGAAGGCCTAGTATTATAAAAGCAACATGCCCTTTTTCTCATTCAAGACAATGTAGGAGCTCCTTAGGTAGCAAAAGCTTCATTTTAAGCCATTTAAAACAAGGTTCTTTTGCAACGTGGAAAGCTGCATGCTTCGTTTTAAAAAGTAAGAATATTTTTGTATCTTTCAGAGCACCACTTCCTTCAAAGTCCTAAAATCGGATAAAAATGTATAAACAGTAAAAAAACTCTTTAGATCAGAGAAAAGGTTGGAATATTGATTTTCATTTGCTTTGCAGCTAGTTCAGTCATTTTCTTTGTGCAAGTTCTAGAAAATGAAAATCCTCCACTTGCTCACACAAGCAGCAGGGATTTATATTGCTTAGCACCGGTATGTACAACTGCAGAAGTAAAAGGTGGTTTAGAAAAACTTCCACCAGAGCAAGCACTTTTCCTTCAGACTACATTTCCATTCAGAACTGTGTTGGTTTTTAAAAAAAAAAAAAAAAAAAACAAAATCTGTAAACATTGTCTGTAAACTAGTATTGCAAGGCATATATATGAACAATTAAAAAACAATAGCAACTGTCTGCTGGCTGATCTTCATGGATTATTTAGTTGACCCTTAGCAATGACAGACCCTGAAAAGTCAGCGTGAGTTGTCAGGTGGTTGGTGAAATAACAAAAAGCAATAATACAGCAAATGGAAAGCTTAGAGCTCAACTGGCTGAAGAATTTTATATTTTGTGTTTCAACAACTTTTTCCTCTCAAGCTTTCTAATAGACTAAAAGATCACATAGGTATAAGCATCCTGAAAATAAGAGGAAAAAAGTCAGAGAATGGCAATTCCTGCAAATAATCCTGAATAATATTGATTGCAGATTGCTAACTGCACACAAACACACACCCCACCCCCCACCCCCCCCGTACCTTAGTAACAGATACTCAGCTGCAACATAATGCAAGGAAAGAAAACCACAGAAATGTAAAGCAGGATTTAGGATGTGCTGCCTATTACACAGACATATATATGTATATCTCAATAAGAATTAGAGCTGGTTTGCCTCTAGAAGTTCTTAATCTGATACCTTTAATGCGCTAAAGATACATTCTGAATTTAAAGAAAATGAAGATTCTTACAAAACTTTCAATGCACTAAGAGTCCACTTCTAAGCTGGACTGTGGAAAGACAAGGGAGTATTTCTAACATCAACATTGCTACAGTCTGATACTCTGAAACCTCAGTGGTTTGGGAAAATACCTAAAGCCTCTAAAAATCATGAATGACAAAATATATGACCACAAACCATTTCTCGATGTATTTGCATTTGCTGATAGTGCAGCAATCAGAATTGAACACTTCAGGGTGTCTTGAGCCACCCGTAAAGAAAAAAAATAAAAACAACAAACCACAAAGAACTATACAGATCCCATTAAAAAAAAAAAAAAAACCAAAACAAAAAACACAAAACCAAACCCTATAATAAAAGTCCATGCCAAAGATGCATAAAAATAAAAGGACCACTCTACATCAACATGCTTTCTTTTCCATTACATTCTACTTGCAGTATCCCTCAGACACTTCAACCAGGCTTTCTTCTACCTCTACTAATAATATGTTTTACTCATTTTTTCTTTTAATGCTATTTATATGCATAAGACAAACTAGTATAAAACTCAGTGATATTTTNTAGCCCTAACCATGGGCTTTCAGATAAGCTGAAAGATCCTCATGGCAGAAACAGCAAGTGCTTAACGTACTTTGTAGAAACAGACACAAGAGGTTCTTTTCTTGCTACAGTAAGTTGGCCATTTTGCTTGACAGCTTTATTTTCCCAGGTATCATCTGCCTCTACAGATGTGCATCATTAAGATTAGAACAACCAAAAGCAATATTTCTATATAATTAAACATTTTTATGTAGTGAAGTAGGTATAGTACGAAAGCCATTAAATGTTTCCCATCAGGAACTTAGCAGCCATCAAACTCAAGATGGTTCATAGGAAGTCTGGATTCAGGACTTGCATGTAACGGTGATGGGTGCTATAGAAAAATTTAAGATCCATTAGCAGGAGTTTTAGATATAATGTTACATCTTGCATCTGTGAATGCTTTTGTGATCAGCTGAGGGAACACATCCCACAGAGCAGTCCATAAAAATTGAACACTTCACTTATTATGTTTCTATATTTTGTTTGTGTGTACAACTTAACGGGTTTATGCACTTTAATTAGGGATGATACATTAGAGCAAGTCAAAAAAAGAAAAAAGGAAAACAATGAATCTCAGATGAAGGAATAATTTAGACATTGTTGTATGTAGTTATATTCTATCAATGTGTTCGAATGCCATTTCAGAAGTCAATTCGAATTCTATCAACTTTTTCATCACTAGCATCCTTTCATAATGCATGACACCAGCGTGCCCCCAAAATGAAACAAAGAACATTTTTCTTTAGTACTCTCAATGAATCCTACTCTTTTTTGTTTCTTAGGATAACAAGTGAGGTTAGGGTGGCAGACACATCTTTCTGTTTCAAGTGGATACATTCAGGCACTGACGGATATGATGAAGCTGGATTTCAAAGCACAGAAATTGCTTTCTACATAGCAATCATCCTTACCAGGGTTTAGTGCTTTCTCCCCAAAGCACAAAGAACAGACAAACTAACTATGAAAACATGAATTCCCTGTAAAGGATAATGATACTTCAGTCAAATTAACTTGTGGTATTTACAAAATTTCAAAGACAGTTGTTCCTAGCTATGTACAAGTTAAACACGCAAAAAGAAAACCCAGTTGTTGTTACATGACACAAATGGCACAGTAGAGCTATATGAATGTCAGCTTCTGCTATCAAGAAACAATTCTCCTGATGGAAAAAATACTACATTCTGAAAGTCTAAGGTGGGGGAAGACAGCAGAGCAGAAAGAAAAAAACATAAACTGCCTAGAAGTAAGAGAGACAAGATAATGAAATGCCATCTCTTTCTCTGACACTGAAGCAAGGGTAACCACAAGTGGGATAAAACTAATGTCCAAAGCTATTTTCTCCTGAAGAAATTTTTCTTTTTAATTAATCTTTGTTGCATTTTGTTGCTGTACTCATACAACTATTTAGGTGTGGTTTTTTTTTTTTTTCAAAACAGTATCTCTGTAAGTATCTTTTTTGACAATCCTTTCCTTCCTTTTAAAAAAGAGCAGATGCAAACATCATTTCTTTTTCAGACACATTTCAAAATTCTCTAGTATTCCTGGAGGTACAGATACATCTAACAGCAAAAACCAAAACAAGTGCTTCCAGAAAAGAAGGATGCAAAGCTGATAAGCAAAAAAACCCCAAAGTTTCAAAGAGAATTTATGAAATACTACTAATTTGTAGCCAGAAATTGCCTACAGAGGCTGCAATTCTTAAGGACTTCGCTGTGTCAAAACTAGGTTTAATTGCTTAGTGGAACTGAAGGCAGAAGAGCTACAGAGGAATTGCAAAGCTATGGAGTACAGCAAACAAAAACTATCATGCTGCTTAGTTTTGCCTATTGCAGGTTGAACAGTACATTCGATGGGGAAATATTTCCTCATTCATGAAATCCCCACAGCTCCATTCTGTCATGCAATGGCTCCATCAGTGCCAGCCTTGATTCAGCTCCCGCAAACAGAGAAGGATGCCTGCCAGGACTCATTACTTCCTATTATTCTATCTCCCCTTTTCACTACATAGCTAACAGATATCAGCGCCTTTTGGAGCTTTATCTAGCTTACTGTTTCGCATTTAAAAAGCCTGCCAGTGATTTTAAAACATTGTTCTATCACTAAAGATAGTAGAGCAAAGCATGCTCCATGCCTCATCCTGACAAGAGACGCAGCTTTACACAGCCTGCAAATATCCTCCCCTCTGCCTCTGGAAAAACAAATTAGTTGCATGGGCAATAGATCATGAGTGGCTCATTTGGTGTTTACTTACAGTTCCTGTGCCTGCTGACACGCTCAGTGACCTGCTGTTAACTCTTTACCTCACCTCTGCTTTAGTGGCCACTCTGCACTCAGTCAATTCTCCATTTTTTTAAGCTCCGTTGCCAGCGGCATTGATCCGGGGCAGGGGCATGGGCCAGACCCCTGAAGCGCTGTCATGTTTCTGTCAAACCCGTAACATCTCTCTCACACTTAGTTAACTCCTTTCCATGCAGGAGCACCGCACTGTCACACACTTGCTTCTCTTCCTCCAAGTTGTGTCACCTACTTGACTAAATATAGTCCCTGTTAATAAACTCATTTCCGTAACTAATGATTTTTAACCTATTTAAAAAAGGCCTCATTATAAGCTTCCTAAGTATTATCAAAGTTGCTCAACTGCTGGGTCAGGGGCTTCACAAAGAAATTTAAGGCAGGACTGACAATTTCAGGCTTCTAAACAATGGAACCAATGCCTAGAACTGTCAATCTAAAAAAAAAATCTTGACAAATTAATTAGTTAATATAATTTTTAATCAACTCTATGACCTCAAGGGAAGCTTCCATGGAAGGCAACAGACCTGAGTGTCACATTCTGAATGTCTGCTATTTTCATTGAGTTTGGCTGGTGATGGAGCCACCACAATGGCAACTCAGTAAACATACTGACAAAGGAGGGTATCTCCTTAGCTAGAGACCTGAGATGTCCCTGAAAAGATCTCCTCCTTGATGGGGGGCAGTTAGCAGGACAAAGAAACCTTGTTGGGGGCAGGACAAAAACTGTGATAACGAACTTACTTTCCCTGACAACAGGTGCCAGCAACAACTACTCCAGGAACTGATGGCCTAATGCCCACTTATGTACCCTTACCAAAAAGGCATCAACAGTAACGTGGTACCTACCGAAAATGATCTCCTCGGCCAGAGCCTCTCTGAGGAGCTCTCTGTGCACACCAGACCCTGGCCAAATCTGGCCCTTTGAAGTGAGACTTTTTCCATCATCAATTAGTCCCACTCCTGGGAGTGATTTAAGAAGTGTCATACTGCTAACACCTCACATAATATATTTAAAGGCACAAGCACAGAAAATGGTTCATAAGTATATGTGTGCTTCACTAGCTGGAGTTCTGTAATAGCTTATAATATATGTATATTTGCTTTATTCTTGTAATATGTATACACACACTTGCTTTCCTTGCAGTAATTTTGTAGTGACTTATAGTGTGTGTGCGTATATTTGGTTTTACTAATACTAGTTTTGTAGAAATTTGTCATTAAGAAATTCCCAGAAACTTAGACCTTCATGCCCATGACTGCTACAGCTGGGCAGTAACCTGGATTAAAAAAACAAATAGAACTTTCGCAGACAGGAATTATCCAACAAGTAGAAGAAAAAGGGGGCTTGGATGTTTGAAATATACTCCAAAACTATTACCTCTTGATCTGTACAGAAAAAAATAGTAGACTAGTCATTCTACCTACAAACAATTTATTTCAGATCCATGTGCCAGGTCAATTATAAGCTAATATATTGATACAAAACCAAGAAAGAAAGCGAGGGGTCCAACTGCAAAAGAAAAAACATATCCCATCATTTTTTTCTGTGCACTCTCACTGTCAACTCCATCTCAATACAAATGTATCAGAGAAGAGTTGTCTAAACTTACTGAAGCAGCTAATTTTTATCTCAGTGATAGGCTCCCATAGGCCCATTGTGATGGAAGATAAGGTTATCAGGAAGACTGAGCTATACAACAGTAAAGATTAAAGAAATAAAAGATTTAGAAGTCCGCACAGCAAAACCGTTGAGTAAGATGGCTTAAAACTCCAAACTTGATAGGACCTTTTTTTTATAAAGGCAGCAAAAGATTCTTTAGAATTCTGTTTGACTTGACCCTTTGAGGTGATGGGCTATTTAATAAAGGCATATGTGAAGGCAAATAGCAACAGGCTGCAGAAATACAT
The DNA here is from genome assembly GCA_013399095.1 of Psophia crepitans. Classification (NCBI taxonomy): domain Eukaryota; kingdom Metazoa; phylum Chordata; class Aves; order Gruiformes; family Psophiidae; genus Psophia; species Psophia crepitans. The sequence goes on from VWZZ01001501.1 coordinate 2,720,250, forward strand.
ATGTTGACTACTACCCAATAAGAATGTATAAACCAGAAGAGGAAAAAAAAAAAAAGGACTGCAAATAACTGGAATAGTGAAGCTTGAACTGGCCACCAAAGCAAGATGATGTACATTACACATGCCATTGGCTGTTTCTACAGCTCGCTACTCATGATCTTGGTTTACCCTCAGCATTTAACATGTTGGAACTCTGCAGAATTAGTAAAATCTAATGTTTCCCCTCTACTGAAAGACTATCTCACCACGTACTGTTAGCAAACAAGTTTCAACATGAGAAGCCCACCCATTACTGTGATAGCAAATGAGAGAAAGCAAATTTGTGTCACTGTAGCAGGTGTGATGCCTAATATTCTCAAGAAAGGATTGGAATTGACTGGAAAAGGGGCAAAATGCTTCCAAATACATTAGAGTTAACAAACCAAGCAGGTTATTGAGATACTATACTGAAGTAACCTACAGGGAAAATGACAAGCCAGTAAATTTCTTCAGTATTTTCCCCTCCATGAGCCAGTAACGGCCAAGGACTGACTGTTAGCCCAAAACAGGTCAAAAAATTCAGGCAGGAGGAAGTCTAGCTTTATCTGCCTCTGGGACAAAAAGTATGGAGATATCTACAGATCATTTGCAGTGTGCCTCTGATGTGCTTTTCCCTCCCAATATTTTGATTTTCAGGCAATAATTCTTTTTGGACAAGTCTAAATACGGCTCATGGTTGTATCCTAAAAGCTCTAAATAAGTTAAGAAGCAAGATAAACTAATTATAAGACAAGACACAAATTAATTAAAGGCTTGACCGAGTAAACCTTTTACCAGTAATCACCATTTATTAGACATTTATAGGGAAAGTAAGAATATTTGACTTTACTTCCAGGTTCCAAAGTAGCCTCAAACAGACAGTCACCATACAAATGGTTTTGGGAGTGCTGGTAAAAATAAAATTTACAGTAAGACATTCAAAAGATTTTTGAAAAGGAGATAATTTTGAAAGGCAAACACATTTTATAAAGAGTTTTTAAGTAAAATAATTTTTTGATCTGAAGTTTGTTGAAGCCCATGCAAGAAATCTCTTTGACTTCAAAGGAGTTTGGATCAAGCCTTAAGTGAACAATATTCTTTTTTTTCTATAGATTATGGAATTATAGATGGAGAAAACCTTTACCAGAAAGACATGTTGGTTATTTCTTTCCATTGCAGGATTCTTACGTAGCCTATGAGAGCATCAAACGCACCCGAGTTGTTTAAGGAGCTCACCTCTCAAGGAAACATGCATTTCTAACTTCTGAGAATTTTATGTGACTATATATTCTCAAGAGGCACAAAAAGGACATTAGGATTTGAATCCTCTAATGGTGTACTCCTGTGTATTCCTCTGCTTTGCTTAAAGTTGATCCCCAAACGAGCTGACAAACACCGTACTCTGCAGTTCTGTCACATGCATTGTTTTCCTTTTGTCTATTTTATCATAAAGAGCTCTTCTAAATAAAACACTGTTTCCATTCTTATAACAAGACATATGAGTTGACAACTTTGAGTTTTGTTTAAAGGAAATACTTGAACTGGGTGAATAATTCCTTTGTGAATAATTTATTTGATGAATTTTTCTATTTCCCTGTTTACAAATTGTTTGTACAAATGGTACAGCTGTATGCAGGGGAAAAAACCCTACTGCAGTGGGAATAGGTAGAGATTCCTAAAATATCACAGAATAAAATAATGTCTGTAAGTTCTTTACATCGATCCTATACGTTTTCTGTAGCTGGAATAGGATTCCTGTACATTTATCTTCCTTGACTGAAGGTAATAGGTATTTAAAGACTTATTTTCCAGGAAAAACTATGAAAAAAATTGCATTGTCAATCAAAATTGCAATTTTCTCTCTTCATTTAACATACCATGGTATCACAGAGCTTGAGCTGATGTGGTCAACCTTAAGACTCAAGTAAAACCGCAGCAGTGACTCAACAAAGGAAAAAACAAAGCTAGTTCCCCCTCGCCCTGTATGTGTCGCGATGCTTTAAACACCATATATTATGCAGTGAACTTCGTATGATCAGCTAGCCATCAGGTTGGCAAGTCTTTAGCTATGGTTTTGATCTCCGCTTTATTAAGAACTTTTCTATATTTCTAAGTTAAAAGTTAAAAACTATATTGACAATACTTCAGTATAAACATAACTAATCCAAAAATAAAGAAATAAAAAATAAAGAACAGCAGAGTAACTTTCTCTACCAGCTAAGGATTGCATCAGTACACATAGCCTGCATTTTTGTGTTTTGCTACCTCTCTCTACTTCTCTTGAGGCTTTACCACCCTAATAATTTCTGTTCTATGCATCGCTCCCTTCTTTCAGCATTTAAGTTTCTTGTTATGTTAAAAATAAGCTTCTTAAGCTGCCTGGATAGGTGGAGTATGTTCTTCACTCTTAAAATCCTCATCCATTCTCCTGAGGACCCTTAGTTTATGAGGGGAAATACCTACTTTCTATTACACATAAAAACAAGCAGAAAGCTGAACAATAAATCCTGGATGTTAAATAGCATATCAAGTAAACAGAGATATATTTAAGGTTTTCAAAGAGATAGTATTTCCTTTCTACTCAACAGGCAACAGAAGTTTTCCTGAACACAGGTGATAGCATACACAGAGAAAAAATGTGGCCTTGAAGGAAAAATACTGTGAATAAGGTATTCTGTGATCTAAGCTTTAACAGGACATAGAGATTTAAGCGTGTTAAAAGAACAGCAGATAGTAATGTTTTTTTAGACAGAGAAGAACTTATAACGAGGACTGGTTTATGGCATTAAATAATATCACATATTGACAAAATGCAATTCCCTGAAGATGGTCAGTAAATTGATCCCACTGGCACTATAAGAACATTTTAGTGATGATGATGAGTGAATACATTCTCGATGTTCTCAGATAAAAAGATAGGAGGCGAAATACTGCTGCATTTGAGGGCAGAAGTTTTGCCATTGGCTGCAAGGAGCTAGGAATTCCCTCAGGACATCTCACAACCAAGCTATGAAATAAATCTGACTTTTTTTTTTAGAGCAGTTCAATGCCACTGCCATTTCACTTACTTCAAACAGTTACCCCAATTTGCATCACTCTACCCAAGAAAAAAAAAAGACTCAACCCATTACAGGCTGTACCTAATCCCTAAGCAACACCTTATGCTACCTGTGAGGGCTTCCTAAGCAGCATCAAGAGATGTTTTACTTGACATCCCTAGAAAAAGTGCCATATCTGCCTATGTGAAGTATACTTGTGTGATTTAATTAATTAAAAGATGTTAATTATGATTCCCATTACCATAAGGTAGCATTATACAGCTCCTAAAAGTACAACCTTAGTGAGAACAAATGCATCTCAAAAGCCTTCCATGAACTCAATATATTAAAAGTAGATACTTCTGGAAAGCTACAGTAATTTACTGTTCGTTCTCCAATTTAGTCCTGCTGGGCTGATATACTGGATATCTATGACTAGCTGGTGTTATAATTAAGGAAGCAATGTGATCTGAATAAAAATTGAAGCAGCAGAGTTGAAATCCTAGATGCACACAGATTTCTAGCATTATCCTAGAAAGTCTTAGCTTCTATAAGTGAAGATAATATTTTATTTACTTTACAAGTATATTATGCAACTGAACTAATGTCCACAGGATCTCTGCCTGAGGCAAAAAAAGTATTACAAAGACATATCTTATTTAAGGAGGAACTGAGCCTTTTGAAAGGAAAAATTTCAGACAACTTTCACTCCACATTCTCTTAGTTTGATATGAAAAAGGTATCTGGCACTGAAGCAATTTGAGATTCACAGAGCTGACGGATCAATGTCATGGGGTGATCAAGACACAGACCCCCCCCAACACATGCACTCTTCCTGTGTTAATAACTGGAAAACAGATCATGAAACAGAGGCATGGCTGAAGTCAGCACAGAACCAAAATCCGTAATAGAGAAACTTAGAAGCAGTGGTTCTGCAAATTTAATATAGAGATCCTGGAGATAACAAGGTCATAGAGGAAACTAGAGGAACTTTAAGTCAGATGCTGCAAAATTGAAAGAGAAAATTTACGCTAGGAGCTGTGTGAACAAAATCCCCAAACTTGCCATACAGTGATCAGAATGGTGCTGATTCTCATTCATGTCCGGTCCTTCCCGTTCTCCTCTGTAAGAAGATGTGAGTATAGATGTGAATGTTATGGACCCTTATTCTATCCCCCTATAGCACTCAGGCCATGTGCAAGGGCTTCATGCCAATCAGAACTAATAGCTCAGATTTCTGTTTGGACATGAGCATCTACAAAATCAGGGAAGTTGTTCAAGAGCTAAATTAAGCCCAGTGACTTTGCTGGGTATTTTGAAAGAGAAGAAATTGCAGGTTTCAGTCTGGAAGATTAGAAGAAGATTTGAGGCTGTAGTTCCAGTTGATGCACAAATTTATTTTTATCACCTTTTACACACCACTTCGCCTTCTGCTTCCAAATTGCTGCATTGTGAGAAGTAGCAATACTAATTATCCTGACACCCTTACTCATATTGGACAGCACTTACTTACATGATAAGTGCCATTGAACCGAGTGTAGATAAGAATCAGTATGGATTTCTAATCACTGGGATGCGACCACAGCCTAAATTTGCGGATAGGTCACACATTGAACAGAGAAGAATCTGGTTCTTCTCTCAAGAATTTCATAGACTAATCTGAAAGGCAACCTAATCCTAAGGAAACAATGAAATGCAGTTTCATACTGTGTGCTAGAGGCACACAGAATTACAGACAAGAAATTCACCCTTAATGAAAATCAATGGGACTTGCGGTTCTAAGTCACTCAAGTGCTTTTCAATATTTAACCCAGGTCTACTCCCACTTGGATATGATTTTCATAATTACCTGCTTTTGGCCTCACTCTGCTCCTGCTGAAATCAATTGTTTTCCACTGACTTCAGGAGGAACAGAGTTGGGTCACTGCTGAAGTCTTTAACAAATTCCAACCTTACTGCATAAAAATGTTAAGAATTAAAATATTCACAGAGTAAGTCTATTGAGACCATTAGACAACTATATTACAACCTTTTTCTTAAGGACTTTAGATTTCCTTTAGAAACTGTGCAAAGAGGGACAGTTTTCTGTTCTTATATCACCCTACAAAATTAAATACTTTACAAACACAGGAAATATTCTAAAGCGTATATCAACGTAATACTTTCAGCAAATACAGGTCAATCTTTCACGCCAGTAACATTAGCTATGCAAGACAAGGCAAATGTGGAACACACAGGTAAAGAATAGAGAACTACTGATATTATGCAAATGACAATTTTCCCCAAAATGTAATAACAATGACTATGAAAACTTAACCTGAAGTTATATTAATCCCCTCTTCATAAAGAGCTGGTGGAATAAATAGAATAAAAGTGATTACAGTGATAGTCTCATTAGCAGACCTAGGTAGCAAATTATGCAACCTTTCACGGTGAATTAATCTCCCCTTCCCCCATTCATACCCCCCACTGAGAAAAAAAAAATTAAAAAAATGTTTGAGGCAGATTGATTGTATTGACCTTCTTTTAGTTACATTAAACCTGCCGTCAAACTGAACTGGCAAACCTCGAGTCATCCAGGCGTGATGATCACAGACAGACACAGATTTTGAGGGGGAGAAGTTCTCATGCATGTCAAGTTATGAAAGTCTACGGTTGATCAAAAAAAATGTAAATAATAGTAAGAAAGAGAATCCAGATGTTCAGGAACAGCCACACAACAAGACTTCGGTTAAGGTCAGCAAGTTTCCAGGACCTGGGCCTCTCTACTGAAAAAGTGACTGGAGACCACACACTCCTACTCACACATTCTGCTCAGGAGCTGATCAGCATGTGGGGAGCTGCGTGTATAATCCCCAAAGATAAGAAACATCATTCCTGTGGGTTCATATTACTCCCTGTGTCTATGTGCAGTGTTTTGTTCTCTTTGTGTGTTAGCTTGCTTGTTTTGCTGTTTTCCAAAATGTATTTGTTTCAACTTCAGTGAACTCTAGGCTTTTTTTTTTATCTGGGAGAAATTGCTAGGCATGGACACCAACATGTTCATCTAAATGAAGGTGGTTAGGAGCATAATTATGTACTTTTCTGAAGAAATGAATTAAAAAATAAATCTCTTAAATTTCCTCCTGCCTCTTGCTGTTACTTGCTATAATTTATAGTTCTGACTGTTCCCTCAGACGTGGAGAGGTACTTGTTTAACTTTAATTTCTCAAGAGTGACAACACAGAAGTGCTCTGCCAGTGACCCAGACTTGCAGAGCAGTAAAGAATTGACTTAACAGACTTCGACCAGATGGTTGCATGTCAGAACAAGGGAGTACAGCTTTTCTGGAGCAGAAGGGAGGACGAGAGGTAATCCACAGTCCTGACTCCCTCAGAGTGAACAGATTCATGAATGAAGTTGAACTTGTCTTTTGTGCCCAAAATTTCCAATATATTTAGGATATTTAATAAATTTAAATACACTGTAAGACACAGTAAGTTTTCCCTTTGATTTTATTCATTTTGTGCCATATTATATATGGTTCTTTAAGAGGTTTCTCGGCATGGCTGACATCTAGTGTGACATTTCACTGCACCGCTGCTGGGATTCAGCCTTCACATAACGCACACCCTTAGAGCCTTCATCCATTGATCTGGCAGCTTTCCTGCCTCACCCCAGCTCATCAGCAGAAATTCATTGTTTCAGAAAAGCTCAGTTGACGATGTGCTCATTTCAGGTCTCAAATTCCATCTCACCAGTTTAACACTTACATCCTTTGCAGATTACATGCTTAAAGCAGACCTGTTAAAAAGTGAACTGATAAACTATTTTTTAAATATAAATACACACATTTTATGTACAAACACCACACACAAACACTCCTCTTTAGCAGATGGAAAATTTTGTTCAACTAGTGCTGTTCCTGAATCTTAACTACATGAGGCTTTTAAAGCGTTGTAAAGACAAAAGATGAAGCAAAACCAAGTCAGCAGGGCTTTTCCCTTCTGGATTACACCAGAACTTAGACCTCTTCTGTAATAAATTTACTTTGACAGCTGCTAAAAAATTTACCAAGCTTGACAACATGCACAGAAAGCAAAATAGAACAGAGAATTGTGTGGACTTTCCTGCCAACCCTAAGAAAATCTGTTTTTAATAAATAATATTTAATTATATTTGTGTGGCAAATTTCAGATGATAGGTTTGTTAGCTACAGTCTGCCCTCCCACAGATGCTTTTTTATGTCATCATTTTGTAGACAATGTATTCTTCTCTCATATATAGCTCAGAGGAATAAATGAGAGTTCAGTTTGAGCAAGTACTGGATTGTATTTGGAATATAAAGTACACTGTCTTGTCAGGAAAAGTAACTTCTCCTTTTCAGACTAAGATAAAGCAGAAAAACAGTGCTTTGATGATTTCTACAATGAATTTGGAGAAATGACTTTGAAAAATTCTGAGCTTCTCAGAATTTCACTTTCAGCTACAAAAGAAGATTAGTTTGATTTTGTACCTATATGGATTTAAATCCATTTCACTTTCTTTCTTAATGCTTCCAAAGTGCTAATAGCAGCGCAAAAGACTTCAGTGGTTCAACATAAATGAAAACAAATTGCAGGAACTGTGGCCAAGCCAAGTACTGGGACTGCTGCATGTCAAATGAGAGTCGACTGTTTACTCTGCTGGCGTTCAGCGCAGATTGCTGCATTGATTTGTTTAAACTGCACACCGCATTAATATTTCTTATCTCATCCCAAAGCCTTGGCTCTATCAAATTTGGAAGGCGATAACCCAGTATATTATAGGAAGAACATGTGCTATCAAGTAAAGCTTTAAATGTGATTGACTGAAATATATTGATTTTGCATGGTTGGACTTGAAATGTTATTTTGAAGCAGGAGAAAAAGATCAGCAGCTCACCGCTGCTGCAGAGATCACACACACGAAGCAACAGGAGAAAATTTCTTGACTATGTAAAATACACCTTTCCTAATTGTCGATCACTTTTGAAACATCACTTTCTTTTGGTGCTTGCTTGTTTTTCCTATGTGCTCAAAGTGAAACATTTAAAATGAACTACGGCTGGAAAGAGAAGTTCCTGAGCAATATTTATGTCATACCTTAGGAGGGCACTGCAGAATGCAAAGGGACACAGGAGAAATGTAGGATGTAACAGTTTCTTCAGAGTTTACAGGGAAATTTAACATTTAATCTCAAAGAAATTTTTTCCCCTGGCTGATAGGAGGTAAATCATACCATAGTACTGCAGGCCAGAGCATCCCAGACTAATCTAAGCATCTGAAACATTCCTCATCTACTTTCAGAAACCAATAATTAATAGCACATAAAAAGTCACCTTACTACACATGCAAGTACCATATATTCACTTTATTTCACTGTGAAAAATTATTGATTTCAGCATCCCTTAGAGATTAAGAATGTGTCCATGAACTTCTCTTCCTAACAAAAAACAGGCTAAAAAGTGAAGATTTCCTCAGATTCCTAGATAAATCAATTTAAGTATTACTTGTGGGTTATTTGGGGGGGGGGGGGGGGG